>JAWPHD010017078.1:0-46514 GCA_037043455.1 Cyrtodaria siliqua | reverse complement strand
AATGTATTAGATGTAATTATTGTGATTGATCATTAATTGTAAAACAATATTAATTTGATAACAGTGGATAATAGGTGCATTAGTTAACGGTGGCGTATAACTCAGTGATTGTAATACACGATTGTTAACATTAGTTAACAATGAGATGAGTGACTAGGATAAATGTTCGACGCGTCTGCATAGCGTTGTATAATGTGGTCATTAGTTGACATGCGTACATGCATAACTCAGTGAGTGTAATACGAGTAATTTGATAATGTTTATATTACATGTATTAGGGGCATTGATTAACAGCGACGTACACGGCGTATACATGGCGTTGTAGAATAT
Organism: Cyrtodaria siliqua; assembly: GCA_037043455.1. Lineage (NCBI taxonomy): Eukaryota > Metazoa > Mollusca > Bivalvia > Adapedonta > Hiatellidae > Cyrtodaria > Cyrtodaria siliqua. The sequence goes on along the minus strand of JAWPHD010017078.1, from coordinate 46,184 downwards.
GTATACATTGCTACTCATCATTAGTACAACTTACATATATTGATTGAATAATGATTTGTTTGGGTAATGATAATTATGCAAGATTGTTATGTTTGTCAACCGACATCTAAAACGTATGTATAATTACAGCCTAAGCCATCCAGGATATAAGCCATCCAGGGTTGGAGTAAGCCATCCAGGTTTGGATATTCCAGAGTGGAGCTAAGCTTCCACGATTAACGTTTACGAGCGGTGGAGACGGTCCCCGTACCTGCGCAGTATGGCCAGGTTTTACTAACGACAACCCCCGGGACACAATGTGGGCCCGTTACCAGTCCTCACTGGAGGAACATCACTCACAATCTCAGTGGAGGTTAACTATCATTACATCGCGTCATCAACCCTTACAGAAGGCATTTGATGACAATCATCCATTGAATTCGCGCATCATCATCTCCATGAGCTCTCGCGCATCACAGTTATCGCGCTAGATCAACATTGTTATAGATTTAACAACACTTTAGTGTCTTATACATTCAGTATTTATAACAATACTAAGAACGTCTTAAACGTTCATGAGAACATTCTTTTCATAGTTCATTTGTGTATTCGCTTGTTTTTTTTAGATAATTGTATATATATTAAACATATTTTAAAAGTTGCATTAAACTTATGTAAATGCATTCACCGTCATTGATTCTTTCCTGAGTTAGCCCTACCACTAAGGTCATCCTGTGACAATTCACTCCAAACCAAGAATATTCTCTATGTATATATATGAATAAAAAACAAAGCCTAGAAAGCCACCAAGCAAGTACTCAATGACTTGGCAGAAGCCAGAGTAACAAGAGAATAAACCATTAAGGGCATGACAAAACAATACCAACATTAAACGTAACTATTCCTTTCACGATTTAAAAACTGACTTTAACCAATCAACGATCATACCCGTTTTTCGGTATGACCTCGTTTTGATGTAAATATTTTTTAAAGAAATTTTACTCTAGCCTTGGTCACCCGGTCTGCTTTTGATTTCTTCGCTACTCTGAGCTACACGGATTCATCCTGGGAAAACAGTACCAAGGCCTGTGGGAAAATTACCACTTATGTAAGGGAGATTTTGGCGAGAATATGAGAGATTTTATGTGACTTTCACAATAGACGCATTTTCATGTTAATTAAACGTTTTAAAATTTAAATGTCTTACTTTTAATTTGTGAGAAACAGCACGTGATGTCAACAAGTGTTACTATACTGTTGTGTTATGCTGTAATTGGCGAACTTTATACTTTGTTATCTGTTATTTTGAAATAATATTTACTGTTATCTGTTGTTGGTCAATATAATGTTATCTGTTAATTATTTATATTGTCCCAAATCCCTCCCTCTCCTTCTCCACCACCTATCGTAAAACGTAAATTTTATGATTGTTATTTTATTTACTGTTAGCTGTTTCCAGTATTGTTAATTTATTGTTATCTATTATCATCAAATTTAATTTGCTGTTATCCTGTTATGGGACACACTCCGCCTACCCCATCCCCACCCAGCCCACCCTCGAGTAGCTTTATTTACAACATAACGTCATGCAAACGTTGACTTTGTTTGCCTGGAAATTGGGCGAATACAGTCGGCTAATCGCTAGTGGGCGCTTTATCGGCCTAATCTGCCCAGATCGATATATGCACGTAAGATATACGACATATACATCATACGGTTTTGGCTGTCCGAGACTAACGTCTCCGTGGCTGAGGTATTAACGACGTTGCCTTGTAAACCTTCCCTCCGGTTCGAATCGCACTGGGAGCTCGAATTGTACGTGAAGAAGTGTTGATTCTTAAGGATGGCGGGAGGTGTACAGTACTGGTTCTACCCAGGAAAAGTGGGTGGTCTGCCTCCACCACAAAAATCGATCGTCATATATATAACCTTACATGTGAAAATGACGTAACACACCATACAAACAAACAAACAAACTGTCCGAGACTAGAATACACGTAACATAGTGTAGTAAAGAAATCAGAAGCAGGCCGGACGACCGAGGCTGATCATTCCGGTGTAAATTTGATTTAATTAAAACATGACGTTAACTCGAAATGTTTTATAATTTTTTAGATTTTAAATAGACATATTTATATCACATAATCGACAAACTGTACATAGCTTGAAATAAATATCTCGTGTATATCCGATAAATATCTCGTGTAATACAGATACTACTCATAAGGTCGAGTACCTTTATATTGCTATATTTTTTATTTGTTTTGTTTCAACGCGATATAAAGAAAAGAAAAAAAATTCAAGTTGACTAAAAACGATTTATTGTAAAATAAAGAACCATTTCAACGTATTTGTTTTGCATTTATTGAATTACATCGTGTTTTGTCGAAATGAATATATCGATTTATAGATATATATCTTAACAACTCGAGTTATTTTAAATTGAGAAATGCAATATTACCCAACAAGACGAGGCACGAATACGCTTCCGTACGCTTCCGTAATTTATAACTAACTTGACTGTCACTCCAGAGCATTATCGCGACTTTACGGCGAGTTAGCAAAGAAATTTGTCACTTTACTTATTGGAGTAGTTTTTCTTATAAGTCAACTTAAAAGGGCTTAAAAGTCGTGAAAAAAAGTATCGCGATTAAATTATCTCGACGGCAGTTATATGCCATCATACTTATCGTTTTCCCTAAAGCGACATGAAGCGACATGTCTAACCATGTGAAACGGATGCCAGACGTTAACCGATACACATAGTGACCCCGCCAACTGTGCTGACATCATGATTAATATGAATAGAATATTTAAAGTAACTATTTAATAAACAAGATGTCGACTATTCGATTTTTTCAGAGAATAATAAATTATATAGCTAGTATATACCATCAGAAAACAAGACTAAAACAATGTGGGGTGGGGTTGGGGGATGGGGCTTGTATAGAAACTCGGGCCGATATAAAATTTTGTGAAATTTTATTATTTTTATCTGTTTTAATCCAAAATTTCAGTCATTTTAAAGAAATTTGTGGTCGAAAGGCAACTCGGGGAGGGAGCTGATATCTAGCAATTTTTATTGTGGCCTCATAACATTTTTTTTATTGATATTTCATCTGTGTATCTGAATTTATTCTAAATTGTTTTATATGTAAATGATTGCGTTCAAATTAAAATATTAATATCCAAATAATGGAAGATAAAATGAAAACAATTCCCCTCCCACTGTCCTCCAGGGCGGTTGCGCATCCAACATTCAACATAGCTATATATGTGTAAAAAGAATATAAAAAATTGAGTTTCGAGTGTTGTGGGGGTGGGGGGTGGGGGAGGTATGTGTGGAGTGTGGAGGGCAACATAGCTATATGTGTAAGAATTGACCAAAACAACACAGAAATATGTAAAAAAAAAAATAGAGTTTCGATAGGGTGGGGTGGGGCAACATAGCTATATATATGTAAGAATTGACCAAAACAACACAGAAATATGAAAAAAATAATATATATATAAATATTCCAGTTTCGAGGGGAGCGTGGAGGGTTGGGGTGGGGGAGATGCAACATAGCTATGTGTAAGAATTGACCAAAACAACACAAAAATATGTAAAAAATAAAAATAAAATTATTCCAGTTTCGAATGAGGGTGTGTTGGGGTGAGGGGGGGACGGGGGGTGGGGGTGATGAGGGCAACATATATGTGTAAGAAGCTATGTAAGAATTGACCAAAACAACACAGACATATGTAAAAAAATAAAATTAAAAAATTCGAGTTTCGAGTTGGGGGTGGGGGCGGGGGGGGGGAGAGCAGGGGGTGGGGGTGGTGGAAGGAGGGGCAACAATATATGTAAGAAGCTATGTAAGAATTGACCAAAAAAACACAGAAATATGTAAAAAGAAATAAATAAAAAATATATATATTCCAGTTTCGAGTGGAGGGGAGGGGCAACATGTGTAAGAATTGACAAAAGCAACACAGAAATATGTAAAAAAAAAAATTAAAAAAAATGAGTTTCGAGTGTGGGGGAGGGGGAGAGGCGGTTGGGGTGGGGGTGGGGGGGGAGGGGGCAACCTATATATAGTTGTAAGAAGCTATTTGTAAGAATTGACTAAAACAACACAGAAATAAGTTAAAAAATAATAGAGTTTCAAGTGGGGGGGAGTGAGAGGCGGGTGGGGTGGGGGTGGGGGTGTGGGGAGGGGGCAAAATATATGTGTAAGAATTTACTAAAACAACACAAAAATATGTAAAAAAAGTGGTGGAGGGAGTGGGGCGGGGGTGGAGGAGGGAGCCCATGCCCCAATATGAGTGAAGTATGAATAAGATGCATAATGCTTTAAAAAATCCCAAACCAAAATTATAGATATATACATGGGGGTGAGTGGTAGGGGGTGGGGGATGGGAGGGGGGGCAACATATATGTGTAAGAAGCTATGTAAGAATTGACAAAAACAACACAGAAATATGTAAAAAAAGTGTGGGGGGGAGGGGCCGGGTGGGCAGGCAAGGGGTGGGGGGAGAGGGCAACATATATGTGTAAGAAGGTATGTGTAAGAAATGGTAAGAATCTACACAGAAAGCCCATGCCCCAATATAGGTGAAGTATGAATAAGATGCATAATTCTATAAGAAATCCCAAACCAAAATTATAGATATATACATGCTTACATGCAAACCTAGATCTGCCTTTCTTGCACATTTTATGGGCCATCACAATTTGGGTTCTATGGGAGCCCAGAATTTGCAGAAGACAAAATTACTTACCCAACCCTTTACAACATACTATAAGGAAACCAATTCCCAAATTTAGTTCAGCTAGGACAAGAAATGTAAGAGATAAAGACCTGTAAACACAGCTTACACGCAACATGTTATGTGAAACAGACACATTTTAAGGGCTATCAGAATTTGAGATCCATGGGAGCCCAGGGGTTACAGGAACCAAAAGTACTTAAACAGCCCTTAAGATAATGCTATAAGAAAGCTAACGGCCAAATTTGGTTGTGCTAGGGTAAGAAATGTATGAGATATATACTTGTAAACACAGCTTACACGCACAATTTGATGTCAAATGGGACACATTTTATGGGCTCATAATTTGGGTTCCATGGGAGCCCATGGGTTACAGGAACCAAAATTGCTTATGCAGCCACATTTGGTTGTGCTAGGATAAGAAATGTAAGAGATATAGACTTGTAAACACAGCTTACACGCAAACCTTGATGTCGGACGCCGACGCCGACGCCGGGGTGATTACATAAGATCTCTTATTCTTCGAATAGTCGAGCTAAAAATATAAATAATTAACAATAACTTCCAGACTCCTTGGATAAAATTGATCTAATACTCGGTACAGCCTCACATCATATACTTTACAGCCTCACATCATATACTTTACAGCCTCACATCATATACTTTACAGCCTCACATCATATACTTTACAGCCTCACATCATATACTTTTATCCAATTTGTTTCATGAATTCAATATTAAACAGGTACACATGTAAGCTCCTCTATGACCTTTATGTTATAGTACATACAAATCAAGGATGCATGGGTGGATGGATGGGTATTTGTGTGTGTGTGTGTGTGTGTGTGTTTATGTGGGTGTTTGGGTGGAACACGGATAGTAAGATTATATCAGCAGAACCACTGAGTTGTTTTTAGCAACACCAAGCATTTATGAAAGTGCAAAGATAGTTTTAAGAGTGAAGTTATTCTTACGGATGGCGGGGAGTATACAGTACTGGTTATACCCAAGAAAAATGGGGTGGTCTGCCTCTACCACAAAATCCAACTGTCATATATGGTATAATATGTGCAAAAATCCATTCAAACAAACACATAAACGAGTGAAGGGCTATTGGTGATTTAGAAACGGAGATTTAAAAAAAGTTTGCATCATCGCATAAGTTTAAATACACATTGCATTCCAAAAAAATTAAAACTGTTTCGTATTTCTGTATTCATTAGTATACTATTTTATTTTTATTAACATTATAAAATCTGCAATATATGACAAGTGTTTTATATTATTTTACATCGTAAATTTTGGTATACAGTACGCTACAAGCTTCGATAATTTAATCTCCTTACCCGGGCCGAGCACCTGATATTTCCGATAGATACGGTCTGATAATGGGAGGCTTTTGTCACCAAAACATTGCTTATATTACCTATACTACTTATTTTATTAACATTATTACATCTGTAATAGATGACAAGTATTTTACATTATTTTACATCGTAAATTTTTGGTATACGCTACAAGCTTCGATAATCTCCATACCCGAGCACTGCTATTTCCGATAATGTTTGTTATAAATACTACCGACGAATTGATGCTTTGCATTAACATTTTCTTGTTAGCCTCTGTAGCGCATTTGTTTGAGGCGTCGTGTTAGCGCCGGGGAAGTGAGTGTTCAAGCCTGCTGCTTTATTTTCCTTCTTTTTTTTAATTTTTCATTATTATGGTTTTAATTATTGCAAATGGTAAGGTAGCAACAGTTCGTTCACATGCTTCACTTTGACGCAATCTTATAATTACACACGGTAGCAGTGAAAAGTGTATATGTGTTGTAATGCACACGCTAACGCACACGTATCCCTTACATGTGAACACTTGTATTTCTGTGCTGATGTGTACTTCAAGCACGTCGTGTTACAAGGGTGAATTGTAATCAATATGTAAGGCATGTCAAGGTATTTGAACAGGAAGAAGCGAGGTCGCCCACATTGATTCAAAATGCTTGGTAGGAAGAACTGATGGTAACAATCTGGAAGAAAGTGTCTGGTAAGAAAAAACGGTCGTGGCGTGTTTATGTCTCCGTGACAACATATCTTTTCTCAATATTGTTTTAACACCCGTGACTTTATCTATAATCATGTTAACTTTTTGTCTCTCGGCACTATTTTACGCTTGCGTAAAACCTTGCTTATGGTACTCTGATCTAATTGCGAAGTGATTTGAGACTTATGCAAATCGTTTGTTCTCCATAGGAACAACCCCTGGTTTTATATAATAGCAGTGCTACTGCTAACTACTGCCAGCAGTAGCAGCAGTAGAGCACCATCTCAATAGGTATTCTCATCGCAAGTAAGTTGTTTCTACTTTCCCAACATCATGTTTAACAGACAACCCCTTTCGCAAGCTTCATGTGTTTGATACTGCTACTGCTAAGTTGCTAAATACTGCCAGCAGTAGCAGTAGCTAATGCCAGCAGTAGCAGCAGTAGAGCACCATCTCAATAGGTATTCTCATCGCAAGTATGTTGTTTCTACTTTCCCAACATCATGTTTAACAGACAACCCCTTTCGCAAGCATCATGTGTTTGATACTGCTACTGCTAAGTTGCTAAATACTGCCAGCAGTAGCAGTAGCTAATGCCAGCAGTAGCAGCAGTAGAGCACCATCTCAATAGGTACTCTCATCGCAAGTATGTTTTCTTTGCGAAAGTTTGTTGTTTCTACTTTCCCACCATCATGTTTAACATACAACCCCTTTCGCAACCATCATGTTTAACAGACAACCCATAGCGTTTCGTTTCGTTTCATGTTTACAGAACCGCTTCGCCAAAGAAGATCATGGTTTATATGTTTTGTTCTCTACCGTTATTGCCGTTATAACTTTTCAGCCACTGCTAGCAGTAGGAGCAGTAGCAGCAGTGGCAATAGCTACTACTAGTATTAGCAGCAGTAGCAGTAGTAGCAGTAGCAGTAGCTCATAGTAGCAGTTAGTTTCTCCATTTGACCATCATATTTTATACACAACCTTCAGCAGTAGTAGCTGTAACAGCCGTAGAAGTAGCTAACCAAGACACAGACGTGCAGAAAGTGTCAGCGCGTTGGGCGCACGTACGGCGAAGATACTGCTACTGCTAGCAGTAGCAACAGTATCATCACCATATATTGTTTGTTTCTACTTTTATTTTTAACCATCACATTTCATAGACAACCCCTTTCGCAACCATCATATGTTTACACTGCTTCGCCAAATAATATCATGGTTTATATTTTTCTTCTCTAACGTTACTGCTGTAACATTTCAGCTACTGCTAGTAGTAGAAGTAACAGTAGCAGCAGTAGCAGTATCTACTGCTAGCGGTAGCAGCAGTAGTAGTATTAACTGCTGGCAGTAGCATCAGTAGGGCAGTAGCAGCGGTAGCAGCAGTAGCATCACCATCTCAGGTATTCTCATCACGCAAGTATGTTGGGGGGTTTTCTGCGCAAGTATTTTCTTTATACGTTCTCTTTTTAACCATCATGTTTTATAACACAACCGCTTCGCCAATATCAAGCATATATTTTTTCCCTACCGTTATTGCTGTGACTTTTTAGCTGCTGCTAGCAGTAGGAGCAGTAGCAGTAGGTACTACTAGTAGTATCAACAGACTAATAGCAGTATCTACTGCTAGCAGAAGATGCAGTAGAGCAGTAGCAGCACTATCATCACCATCTATTGTTGTTTCTATTTTCCCTTTTTTAACCATCATGTTTTATAGACAACCTCTTTCGCACTTCCTTCTCTGCCGTTACTGTTGAAACTTAGTAAAAAAAAGAATAGGTCTTGTTGTCGGATATGTCGCCGGCGGGAAGATCAACCTCATAGACATGAGGTCTCACCGGATTTTAAAAGCCTGATGGCCAACCTACTAATATCACCCCACTGGATATTGTTTATCGCAGTTTTTGTTCTACTGCTGTAGTACTGAACTGCGTACTCCGGTACACTTAAACATGAGTGTTTTGTCGGATTACGGGTGTTGCCGGCGGAAAGATCAATCTCATAGATACGTGGTCTCGCCGTTTTTTAAAGCATGATGGTCGGGGTACTAATATCTCCCTGTTTGAAATTCTTTATCGACGTTTTAGTTCTACTGCTGTATTACTGAAATGTGTACTGAAATAGACTCGAAATGGCGTTTTTGTCGGGTTTCGAGTGTTGCTGGCGGGCATATCAACCACATAGACATGTGGTCCCACCGTTTTTTTAAAGCCTGTCAGCAGTGCATTATCATCCCATTTGAGACCGTTTATCGCAATTTTGGTTTTACTGCTGTATGATTGAAGTTTTATTTCAAATCTTGGTATTTTATTTGGTCTATACCATCGTCCAGTTTTAATTTCTAACATATGACTAGAGAATCTAAGTTTTGTAAAAAGAAAGTCCTACATTTATTTATATTGGAGTATGTCTAAATAATATTTGAACCTGAAATCTGATATTATTCTTTACGTACTAGCTCTAGAGGAAGCCAATAATTTGACATTCCAATTTTGTATAAACATATCCTTAACTCGTTGTTTAAATATATTAATGAAATATGTTGTGTTTTCTACTCATTGAAAATACCAATCTCCATTAAATCTTGTTCGTTCCAATAATCCTTTAACCTGAGATGGCCAATTTAATTTGTTTTGAGTTTACAATGAGATCATTTAGCATAACACATCTGTATATTTTATATATTTACGATCTCGCGCGTATAATTTTTAACCAGAACCGTATGATATAAACCATACGTTGCATTTTTAAAGGGACTCTTCCGAGTTCTCCATATGCGAAATTGTTTTGAGTTTGTTTCTTAACACATACAAGCTGTTTTTAAAATTGAAGGTGTACTTTCTATAGCCTTTCCGCCTTTGAGAATCCTCATAATTTAAAATAGGCAAACTGAGTTTGTCAAAAAACGTCTAAAGTATGGCTAACAGATAAGTCCGTAAATTGGTTATATATGATTTCCATTTGAAGATTGCCTTTAATGCCTGGCCACTAAATAATTTGAACGTCTGGTCAAATGAACCTGCAGTAAAGACAATTCCCAAATAGGTAAATTGATTTACAGTTTCAATAACAGTATCATTATATGTATATAATAGATTTCTTTTTATCTGACCACCTATTTTTTAATAGTAACTATGCAATATATCTAATCCATCTTGTGGCCCTTGTTCGGTATCCGAAAATATCACTTTGTCATCACCATATAGGAGTAGTAACAGCTTTGACATTCCAGTATCGATACATTTAAAACCACGCAATGTTCTTCTAAATCATTTACATACATAGACAATATGAAAGGTAACAGACAATACCCTGGGGAGCTCCCATAAAACAGCTAACACTGCCACTAAGCTGGTTTTCATATGTAACTCTTGATTATATGTGTATACAATGATTTAATAACATTTATAATTTTTCATCCGACTCCATATTGTGTTAGTAAGTTTATGGAATATATTTTCTCTAGCCAACAGGTCAAAGGTTTACTTTACATATATTGTTTTTCATTCAATATATGATTTAGCAAACCATGCAGAAGAAATATGTCATCCGTCGCTCCCATGTTTTTACGAAAACCAGCTTGTGCTTCAATGTAAATGTGATTCTCAGAGCTGCGTGAAATTGGCTCAACATACGATAACCGACATACGACATTTGACATACGACATACGACATTCAAAAACATCCTTCAAAGTGAATGTCGTTTCACGCGACATACAACATTCGATATACGATATTCGACATGCGACATTCGACATACGACATTCGACATATGACATTCGAAAACATCCTTCAATGTGAATGTCGTTTCACACGACATACAACATTCAACATACAACATTCGACATTCAAAAACATCCTTCTAAGTAAATGTCGTTTCACGCAACATACAACATTCGACATACAACATTTGACATACGACATTCGACATACGACACTCGAAAAACATCCTTCAAAGTGAATGTCGTTTCATGCGACATACGACATTCGACATGCGAAGGATGTTTTTGAATGTTGTATGTCGAATGTCGTATGTCGAATGTCGTATGTCGATTTCGTATGTTGAGCCAACTTCACGCAGCTAATTCTCAGCCCATGTATTTAGCCTATTGTTTAAAATTCTTGTGAATATTTTACCGAATGTTCTCAATAAAGTTATCCCTCTATAATTTTCTGATTGATTTACATCTCCATTTTTTTTTTAAATGGTATGAATAAATATACACACAACCATATTTGAATATTTCGAAATGAGCGGTTGAGAGGTTGTGGTTTAATTATTTACATGCTTTAAGCATTTTTGCTTGACTGATTTCAGTATTAAGTTCCTCAAACATTATTTGTAGTTCACTGTCTAAAAATCTACTATTAAAATATAAAACATCTTCATCTGCTTGGAAAAATACAGGTTTTTGGTCTTGGGCCCAGGGCAGAGGTCCAACTTTGAAATAATAAAATCGTGTGATATGTTGGTTATCTTTCAAAGACTTTCATAGACGAGTGCATATACCAAGTTATGTGCAAAAATGTCGAAACATACAGTTTTATTAAATGTTTAGTGTATTTGACACCTCCCCAACAACACCTCACACCCCACCCCACTTGAGGGCCCATTCGGTGCGGAGTCGTCTAAAATAGTGTTGCTTTTGCACGCCGTTATCATATGGGGGAAGTCGTACACTAAGGTTGAATCCCGTTCAGCAGTTTAGGAGAAGATATGGTAACGGAAGGACGGACGGACGGACGGTCGGGCGGACGGACGGACGGACGGACGGACGTCCGGACAGGCCAGTAGAGCTAAAAACACACACACACACAAAAAAATCAAAAAAAATTATATCCAAAATACATGCTGGGAGGACGAATTGAGCAAGAAAATACTTGTGTAACATATAGAAACAATTGCGTCAAATACCTCTAAAATGGACATCATAGCAAAGACGAATAGACAGTTTTCCAGCGGAAGGCATGCCTCCAACCCCTATAGTTTACTAGCACCTGTAGTTCTCGCTGGACCAATCTCATAACTTTAGCTACGCCCCGCTACATTGCAAAGATGAGTCTCATAAATGATAACGAGACACACTATGAATCTAAAAACTATTTCGACGAAAAAACACCCCACACACTTAGGCAAATAATTTATAGAGGGGTTCGGGGGGCAAGGTTTTCCCGGAAAATTTTGTTTTCTGTGACGCGATAAGGTGGAATTTGACGTATATCTAAGGGTCTTTATGATATAAAATTGATGATTTTGTATGTATGGCTCATACAATAATTTAACAAAGATGGCTCAAATTTCCTCCGCTCTTCAAATTAGTTCCATTTTTCGACGTTCATTTTTCATTTTTTCAAAGCGTCTCGTGTGCGTTCGCCTATGTACGCTCCTGTAGGCATCATCAACACTCTTCAAACAGCTAGCTGGATAAGTTAGAAGCTTAAAAGTTAGAAATGTGCCTGTATGTGTACATGTAATGCCTGTATGTGTACATGTAATGCCTGTATTTGTACACGTATACATTCGGTTATCTACCGAAGCACGGAAGGGCATGTGTGAACAAATAGTTCATGCACTCGAGGTAATATTAGCTTATTAGCTGGCGCCGGTTTCACCAACATACTTAAGTATATACTTAGCGACTTAAAAACTTAACTACGGTAACGATTACGGTAAGGATTGCGATAAGGAATACCGACTAAAACAGAGGGGTTTTCTCAACAGGCAATACGCCTTGCATGCTCGACCACGCGTTTGCCCATCACTATATATAGGCCAATGAAATTTATTATTGACACTACATGAACTTGTAGGGAAAAGTGGGTGGTCTGCCACTACTACAAAAAATCGACCGTCATATAGCCTAAAATTTGCTGAAAATAACGTACACCACAATTCAATCAAACATCATTATTTTAGAATTATTAAAAATATTGGCATACATGATATGATGAGAACATACTAGCTGTTTGAAGATGAAATTTACAGAGCAATTTATCATTTTTACAAACGACCAGTTATTCGCCATGCTTCCTTTTCTAAGCCTCTATGTGGCCGAATGGTTAACGACGTCGCGTTGTAAAACACCATATAAACAAACAACGTTTCTAAGCCTCACATAATAAAATTGATATTCGCTTCATGCCATCTTTGTAAACTGGTTTAATTAATTTAATATTTTTTGCATTTTCTTGATACTTTCCTTTGGAACAATATAGCGCTTAATCTCGAATATACATGGGACTATTTACGCTCGGCTGCGCACGCATAGAAAGTGGCTATTCCGCTTCAAGGAGGTAAACAAACAATCTTTTTTGAACGAACTGTACGCACAGCATGACACTGCGCTTGCATCCGGTGTGTCTTAACAGAAAATGGATACTCCACCGCATGAAAAGACACTGACAGTAGTGGTTTCTTTTTTGCTTTTTGTTAGCATTAGAATTTTTGCTGATACTATTATAGCGACGGGAAAATAATGTAAATACAATAATTAATTCTCTTATCTTTTTGCTGTTTATTCGATTTTGCCGGTATTAAATGGAAAAATCCACGAATCGCGTGTTTGTTTTCCGTGTATATGCGGTTATCAATGGCAAATTTACCATAAAGCACTAGTTAACACGCCATTTACTACCGACGTTTAAAACGACGTAAACGCCGAAAAAAATGCGAAACAATTCTTTAATAAATGAGCACTCATGTATAACATACATTGTAAAAGAACCTTCGATGTTAGGGTTAACTGATAAATTTGATTGCATTCAAGGCGATAAGCGCACGCGCTGCACGATCTTTCAGTTTTTCAAAACACCACATGGTTTTGTTTTTAAAGTCAGATATTGAAATAAAAGATAGTACACTTTCAGTTTTCAGTACTACCATAGGTTTAAATACATTGAAAATAATCAACAGTTAGGAATATGTATAGCAATATATTTAAGCTGTTATTTGAACAGAATGCCGCGACTTAAAAAAAAAGCAAAATTGTCGTTTGTCCCTTTAAATGTATCCTGGTGCGTAACCAAGGATAGCACATATTGCTGTCCCGCAATGCATTGTAAATAATGGCTAATTTTAGTTTCATTCATTATATTTAGACAATCTAAAATAGAAAATATCAATATTTTTCCACACCATATAAAAAACATTAAGAATTGACACTTTCTCACTTGACAATTCAAGCTACGAGTGGGATTCGAACCCGCAGGAGTGAGAGGCGGATTCAAGGATAGGGCGGACCCGGCACCCCACCCTCTAAAATCCCACAAGTATAACATGCATGCCTGATTACATGGGGCGCACGCCATTTCTACTGTTAGTCACCATTGGATTTAACATAAAATTATTCTGTAAAAATAAAACAGAATTCACTAAACATCATGCAGAAACACATTATATTATACTTATCGATGGAGAGATGTTATAGGTACTCACTGTGGACTGTGTGGATGAGGTATCAATACTTAATGAGGAGGGCATCAACACTCAATGTGGTGGGGGTATCACTACTCAATGGGGAGGGTTATAAAAGCTCAATAACGTGAGGTATCAATACTCAATAGGGACGGGTATCAATACTCAATGGGGATGGGTTATCAAACTCAATAGAGAGGGAGTATCGATGTTCATCGATACTGAATGTGGAATTAGTATCAATACTCAATAGAGAGGGCGTATCAATACTCAATAGAGAGGGCGTATCAATACTCAATAGAGAGGGCGTATCAATACTCAATAGAGAGGGCGTATCAATACTCAATAGAGAGGGCGTATCAATACTCAATAGAGAGGGCGTATCAATACTCAATAGAGAGGGCGTATCAGAGGGCGTATCAATACTCAATAGAGAAGGCGTATCAATACTCAATAGAGAGGGCGTATCAATACTCAATAGAGAGGGCGTATCAATGCTCAATGGGGAGGGTGTATCAAAACTCAGTCGGGAGTGGGTATCCATACTTAGTGAGGAGGGTTTATTAATACTCAATCGGGAGGGGTATCACTACTCAGTGGAGAGGGGGTATCAATACCCAATCGGGAGGGGTATCAAAACTCAATCGGATTGGGTGTCAATACTTATTCGAGAGGTGTATCCATACCCATTTATAAGGCTGTATTAATACTCAAATGGGAGGGGATATCAATACTCAATGGGAAGAGAGTATCAATACTTAATAACGTAGGGTACTAGTAGCAATACTCAATGGAGAGAAGGTATGAATACTCAATGTGGAGATGGTATCATTACCGCAAATGGCTTGCAGGTCACCGATTGGCTAATTACCTCATGGCCTCACGGCCACGATTCGCTATTTCGTGCGCACGATTTATTTGTTCGTGCGTATGAATAATTTTCAATATATATATATACACTCAAGTGATATGAAAACGCAACACGGGAATTTCCGCTATATATTGTATGTACAATATGATGCTTTTAATCGAATGGTACATGGCTACGTAAGACCTTTCCTTTTGGAAAAAATACTAAAACAACAAATAATACAGCAAATAGTATTCCTTCAATGTTTCATTATTCACAGAGTACGCGTTTGGCTCAATCATGTGAGCAAACTTAGGATGCAACATTTTGCAAACTATTTACGTTAAATACAGTACTGAACTAGCTCAATTTTTCAAAGAGCTACTTCAACATTTATGAAGTTCTTGTTTCAAAGTGTAGTGTGATTAAAACGTCTACAACATCACAGTTGTGTCCTTTCTCTAGTTAACTGCAACTTTCTTTTTAAAAAACATCTTGGGATTTCTTTGGAATATTATGTGCAATTAAGTGTGCAGTATATACAATATATAGCGGAAATTCCCGTGTTGCGTTTTCATATCACTTGAGTGTATATATAAGATGTTCTTATAACAATGCATATGATAATACTAGACGAACATTGTATAAAGAAATATCCATTATTTGCTATTCATTTATAATGTTTCAAGTGATTCCCATTGGCGTAATTACGCCAAATATTAATAAAGTATCAAGTGAAAAAATGTCCAGTTACTTACAGAATGTTGGTAAGTTCTGGTAACAGAAGCCACGGTTAAGAAAACAGACCGAAAATGAGTGAAAAACGTTGATAAATGGCGTTAAAACCAAACACAACAAGAAATTCGGTGAATCTGTATCCCCCGACGAAGGGTTAATTGTCTTCTGGGTAAAAACTTTGGACGGAAATTAAATGCAGACGAACAAATAAAAAAGCTCAGGTGTTGGGTTCTGCAAGTCGTCTTGATGAGCTGAGTACTGTACACAGTTTATACTAGTATATAGTTTGACGCCAATAGTTATTCTTGCACACTAAAATGAAAACAGTTTCAAAACCTGCTGAGGATTTAAGTTAGTTTTGACACCTGCTTTAAAGGCATATTAAGGAGTCATAAGTCGTGTGTGAATCTTAATGTATACATGAAGATATGCATTGTGTTAAAAGTTAGATCCCT
Organism: Cyrtodaria siliqua; assembly: GCA_037043455.1. Taxonomy (NCBI): domain Eukaryota; kingdom Metazoa; phylum Mollusca; class Bivalvia; order Adapedonta; family Hiatellidae; genus Cyrtodaria; species Cyrtodaria siliqua. Next base: position 29,962 of record JAWPHD010017078.1, on the reverse strand, counting down.
TGCTATTTAAAAAAAATGATTGCAATTTTAAACAGTCTGAAATTGTTTAATGTAGAAGATTTTTTTAAAAAAAAATAACTATATAAATCTATATAAACTGTGACGGCCGGGACGGGACAAAATTTGACCCCAGTGTCACCATTTGAACAAACTTGGTAGAGGACCATAAGCTTATAGCAAATGCAAAATATTAAACCTCTGGCTCTTGCAATTTCAGAGAAGAAATTTATTAAAGGTTTTTCCCTACACAAGTCTATGGAAAACATGTGACCCCTAGGGCGGGGCCAAATGTGACCCCAGGGTCACCATTTAAACAAACTTGGTAAAGGAACACAATCTTATGGTAAATGCAAAATATTAAACCTCTGGCTTTTCTAGTTTCAGAAGATTTAATTTTTTTTAAATCGGTGACGCCTGGGACGGGGCCAAATTTGACCCCAGGGTCACCATTTGAATAAACTTGGTAGAAGACCGTTAGCTGATGCTACTTGTAAATATGCGAGCTCTGTGCCTTGTGGTTTCAGAAAAGAAGATTTTTTAAAACGTCAATGTAAAATTTTAATGTAAATTAACGAAGTGTAAAAAGTAGGCCAAGGTCATTTATAATGACCTGATTTGGGTAGGAACACATTACTGTCATATAGACGTAAGTGTGTATGAAGTTTAAAAGCTGTACTGCTTAATAAAAAAAAATTGAATGTAAAACTTCAATGTAAATTAACAAAGTGCCAAAGGTAGGTCAAGTTAATACATATTGACCCACTTTTCATTGGAACATATCGCTGTAATGCATTTATCAATATTTGTAAAGTTTGAAAGCTCTAAGGCATCTGATGTTGGAGAAACGGTCTTGACAAACAACTTTGATGTAAAAAACTTGAATGAAAAACTTTGATGTAAATTATCAAAGTGTAAAAAGTAGGTCAAGGTCATTTATATTGACCTGATTTGGGTAGGAACATATTGCTGTCATATAGATGTAAGCGTGTATGAAGTTTAAAAGCTGTACTGCTTCTGGTATCAGAGTAATGGACATAATAAAAAACTTGAATGTAAAACTTGAATGTAAAAATTAACAAAGTGTAAAAAGTAGTTCAAGGTCATTTATATTGACCTGATTCGGGTAGGAACATATTGCTGTCATACAGATGTAAGTGTGTATGAAGTTTGGAAACTGTTTGGCTTTTGGTATCTGAGAAACAGTTAATAAAAAACTTGAATGTAAAACTTCAATAGACAATAGACAATAGACACTATTTTATTCCGAGTAATTTAGGCCTCTGGCCCATAATACAAATAACATATTGCATATTATACAAATATACAGCAATGTGACAAAAGTAGATAAAGAGACAAACAATTTATAGTAACAAACACTGAAATATATAGTACAGTGGAATAAAAATGACTATTTCTGAATATAATATTAACAACCTCGGTGTTGCAAAAAGTAGAACAAAAAGTACAACTATTGACAAATATACCAAATTGAGTTTCTATTCTTGTACCAATGTTGTGAGCTTGGAAAAATGTTTTCTTTTATTAAACATTGCATACACATATTTCGAAAGTTGCGTTAACTTATAAGGATTTGTTGTACTCATTACATTGTAGAAAACACAAATACTATTAAAGTTACCGCCTATGACTTCGAAAAGGTAGTGATTGCGTAAATTCGTATAATACGAACATTTCATAACAACATGCATTTCGTCTTCTATTTCGTGAGAGTTACATAAGACACATATTCTATGTTCATATGGGATATTATTGTGTCTGCCCGTTTCAACAAAAAGAAAATGTGCTGAACATTTAAGTTTAGACAGTGCAATTTTAAATGTCAATGGTATGTTTAATGTTAGATATCTTTCAACATCCAAATGTGTTTTAAAATGTTGCTTTGCTTGACTGGTTTAAGTCGCCGCGCCAAACTTAAACGTAAAACTTCAATGTAAATTAACAAAGTGTCAAAGTTAGGTCAAGATAATTCATACTGACCCACTTTTCATTGGAACATGTCGCTGTCATGTAGCTATCAACATTTGTAAAGTTTGAATGCTCTAAGGCATCTGGTGTTGGAGAAATGGACTTTTAACAAAAACAATTGATGTAAAAAATCTTCAATGAAAAACTTTGATGTAAATTATCAAAGTGTAAAAAGTAAGTCAAGGTCATTTATATTGACCTGATTTGGGTAGGAACATATTGCTGCCATATAGATGTAAGTGTGTGTGAAGTTTGAAAAGTGTACGGCTTTTGGTATCTGCGAAATTGACTTAATAAAAAACTTGAGTGTAAAAACGTGACGTACATCCGGACGGACAAGGGTAAAACTATATGCCCGCACCACTTTCGTGGCGGGGCATAAACACTGATTTCAATACTAAATTGTATACATAAAGCGGTTTTAACTCTTAGCCCGCGACATATATATAATGGACTGTTCTTTCTTTGAATTAAGACCATTCCATTTATGTGACAAAGGGTTGTTTTTGGGGAAATGACTAATCAACAGTCGGACATTGTAAACCCTGATCAGCCTGCAGTCTGTTCTGGGTTTACAATGGACGCAATGGCTATAGTCGTGCTTAGCGGGTTAAAGGTTAATAACGCACTTCAAATTGAATCCAGCAGGAATTAGAACTCACAGTATACATCTAATGTTACACCAAAGCATGCAATATGTTACCTTGATATCCTTTGTTGCTATCAATTAAAATCTCAAATAATCCTGTCAATTTTTTTTTTTTAAAGAAACAAAACCAATGTTCATAATCAATAAACAAATAAAATGCATGCATATGTTATTTACATACCTGGTCATGGTACTTGATTTGTCACTACCTGTAAAAATTATATTTATAGAGTATACTACTCTCAATATTTAATTTCAAGACAGGTGTTTTAAACAGAAGTTGCATAAAACAGCTTTATACATAATTGTTTACTTTTTAATGGCTGGCACAACCTAGACAATAATCATCAAGGTACTATATTTCTAGTTATTTACCAAAACATTTCTGATATCGAAGAGTTCTTATTCCTGCAAGGTTCACTATATATTGCATTGTTTAAACACATCCTCATTAAGATTTTTTTTTAGTATTTTAGCATTTATATGATTGTTATGATAATTATGTGATGTACTATCAGTTTATTGAAACAATATAATATTGTTTGGGGCGCTTGTTTCAGCCAAAGGTTTTTTGGACCTTTAAGACAAAATTTAAATAGAACATAAGATGTATATCAGTGAAACAGACATTTTAAGTGGTAAATAAAAAATACCTTACTTTTCAAAATCGGTTCAGAAATAAAAATTCCACATTTGATTGGGCATTTTCAACGCAAAATTCTGCTGCATCAAAAATTTGAAAAATATTTTTATATATAATTTTTATCCAAAAATGGATTTAATGTGTTGGATAAATGTAAATTAAGACACCCTGAATTTTTTATAACAAAATATTAGGGCAGACTGAAGTTATTTGATATTTTATTTCATAATTTTTTGCTGCCCCAGCAACAAGGAATTTACATGGAAAAAGACCCATTAAAAAATAATTTTGGCTGTAAAATATTTATTTCTCAACCGATTGTAGAAAATAAGGTATTTTTATTTACCACTAAAAATTCCAGTTCTAATATGATGTTATTAATTAAGTGGTTTCATATTGGCCCAGTTATTGGTCCAAAGACGAAGGCCGCGGGCCAATATGACAGTCCGAGGACCAATAACTCGGACAATATGAAAACACTTAATTAATGACAATTTTATTAATTAATAGCCACTACAGTATAATTTGTCTTTAATCAAATTATTTTGACATACTTTGCGTTTATTTATAGTAGCATTAATTACATTTATATGTCAAAAAGCGAGCGCGAATGACATTACTTAACGTGAATGACGTCACTTAAATTTCGTATTGGCGAGTTTCTTCATATTGGCCTTGTTTTTTCATATTGGCCGACTTCCGGTTCATATTGGCCGAGTTTGCGTCGTATTGTGTGTAGAGTTTCTAGTAAAACAAGGCTAATATAGTTAAGTTAATTAATAATGATATATATAAATGGCCGTATTTATAAAATTGCTTATGTTATTGCCGAAAAAACTTTGGCTGAAACAAGCGCCCCAAACAATAGTCATTTTTCAAGTTATCCTACTTTTAACTTTACTATTTTTTTTCAGAGTACATTCACCTTAAAGGCAGAATATGTTTATTAACACGTACATAAACTGAAACAGTTGACGAAGCACACGGAAGCGTTACAACTTAAGATAATTATATTACGCTAACAAATAAACTGAATAAAATTAAACTGTACACACTATGCCGAATAAATATTTGTGTACTAATTACGCTGTATCTCCCACACGCTGAAGAGCGTCTCCGTGGCCTAATAGTTAACGACGTTGCGTTGTAAACCTTCGCCTGCGGGTTCGAATCCCACTGTGAGCTCGACTTGTAAGTGAGGAAGTGTCGATTCTTACGAATGGCGGGAGGTGTACAGTACTGGTTATACCCAGAAAAAATGGGTGGTCTGCCGCTACCACAAAAAATCGACCGTGATATATAACCTTACATGTATTGAAAAATGAGGTAAAACACCATACAAACAAACAAACAAACCAACACGCTGCGCCGACGCTAAGCATGACACAAGAAGTGTGCAGATCCAGATTGTTTGTTTATTGCACAGGTAATGTTTTGTAAACATAAGCCATATATAATAAATCATTAGAACTGGAGTTTCAGTGGTAAATAAAAATACCTTACTTTTCAAAATCGGTTGAGAAATATATATTTTACAGCCAAAATGCAGCAGAAAATTATGAAATCTCAGATAACTTCAGTTTGCCCTAATATTTTACTATAAAACTTTCAGAGTGTCTTAATTTACATTTATCCAACACATTAAATCCATTTTGGATAAAAACGCTATAAAAAAAATATTTTTTCAAATGTTTGATGCAGCAGGATTTTGCATTGAACATGCCCTATCAAAAACAATTTTCGCATGTGGAATTTTTATTTCTGAGCCGATTTTGAAAAGTGATTTATTTTTATTTACCACTTAAAATGTCTGTTTCACTGATATTCCTATTTGAATTGTGTCTTAAAGGTCAAAAAAAAAACTTTGGCTGAAACAAGCGCCCCGAACAATAGTCCAAAAACGGTCATATATCCTATAGAAACTGTTGAATTACAGTGACGAAGAAATATTATCATGTTCTCATGATAAAAAACAATCAGGCTATATATGGCTTCTCTTCACAACTGCATGATTAACTGCGGCCATTAGGTTCTTATTAGGCCCTTAAATAAAAATATCTAAGTCCAAAAAGGGTCATTAAGGCAGTTAAAAATATTGAATCCAAATTACGATTAAATATGATCAATCTTCACGTGATGGCAAACAATACCATCAAAACTGAAATTGAATCTCTTTAAATTGAAACTGAAGTTCTAGCTGCGGCCACAAGGTTTTCTTATTAGGCCCTAACATGCTAAAGTCCGAAAAAAGGCCATAAGTGTGGTCAAAATTGTAATTCAAAATGATGATGAAATATGATCAACTTCATATGATGGCAAACTATCCTACCGAACTAAAATGACTAGTAACAGCCTTATGGTTCTTATTAGGCACTAACATTATAATCTAAGTAAAAAAGGGATCATTACCGCGGTAAATATTGTTGAATCAAAATGATGATTGAATATGATCATCTTCATATGAAGGCAAACAATCCTGACAAATATGAATTGAATTCGTTAAAAACTGAATGACATTAAGTTGCGGCCACGAAAGTGTTGGACGGATGACTGACGGACGGATGGACAATCACCTTATTTAGAAGTCCCTCTGCTTTTCCCGAAAAGCGGGAACACAAATCAACGCCTTCAAAGATGTGCTGTCTAGTACGGAGCCCCGCAGGTGACATGCAGAAAAAATAATGTAAATCGTTCGCACGCCTCTACTACAGCGTCATGAGCGTGCGAACGCTGTAGTACAGCGCGCGAACGCTCTAGCTACAGCGCGCGAACGCACGCACGCTGTAGCTAGAGCGTTCGCACGCTGTAGTAGAGCACAGCGTGCGTGCGTTCGCACGCTGTAGTAGAGCGTGCGACAACTACAGCGTGCGACAGAAAGATAGTGAAATAATTTCAAAGATCATGGTATTAAAAAAACTAACCCGCCAATAACGGCAAACACTACAAAACCGTTTACTAAAACTATCCAGGTGTTCAGGTCACATATTGAGGTATATTTGCCGATTAAAAGTATAGATTCATTCAAGGGTTCTTAAATACGCGTGATTACATATGCGTTAAATGAATTATGAGTACTCTTATTTCGACGCTCCAGTTTTGGGGTTTATTCTGTCTGGTTAATATAGAGTTAAAGATTCTCAAAATATGTAAGGTAAATATAGAGGATCTTACATGAGTACTCATCCATTATTGAATTTATTAAACGGGTTGGCAAAATGATATAATGCGAGGCTCTTGCCGAACAAAATGATATAATGCGAGGCTCTTTCCTCGCATTATATCATTTTTGCTAACGAGTTTAATAAATTCAATAATGATGAGAACGAATGTTAGATTCTATTTATTACATAACTTATAACTCACACTACCTTAGAAAACGTACATTAACGTGACGTCCATGACGTCATTAACGTTATGTTATACCACTAGTGGAATATCGAAAATATTGAACGGTGTTATTACACTCCCACACCACATGTTATGTGATAAATATATATATACACGCCTTTGTCATTAATATAGCTGAGCATCCAAAAATGAGAAAAAATTATTCAATAAAAATCACAGCACACAAACTCAATGGCACCGTAGATCCGCACTGCACCACAAACAAAGAGCAAATTAAATGTAGAATGCAACATGTGGACACATTTTCAGATTGCTTGAAGCTACACGGGTATTTTAAAATAAGTGTATATAAATAGAGATATAAAAAGTCAATAATTAAAAAGTAAATATGTTTTATATCGTATTATTGTAAAAAGTCCTGAAATGGTGAGTGTCTTTGGTGTCGCATTTTCCAGGGTGGGTACAGGTAGTGCTTTTCTGATTGGTTGACCGTTAGACTGAACTAAAAGTATATTGTTTTACAGTTTACAGTTTATTTGCAAATTCTCAGTTTGTATACAAACAAAAACACGAGATCAAAATACACGTACACAGTCATATTTAGAAATCACATACATACGTGGCGGCTGTAAAAATCAAATATCTTCTCCTTTTTTCCGTACATTTTCATAATATACTGAAAGAAATAAGGTTAGCACATAAATAACATGGTAAATCCCATTGAGCAGATTCAAGGCTATGTGCTTCAGCCGCCATTAAAATATAATTAACATAATTAACAAGTATATGCAGGACATTATTTTTAAACGATATCTGCAAAAAAAAGTAGCAACATGTTTTAATTTACCTGCTTTACAGAATTATAATTTCGTTCTTATTTCAATATAAAGGGAGATAATTTTAACATTTTAAACTTTGGTTCGTAATTTCATTATAATGATAAGATTAATGTCAGTTGTGTTTGCGGTTTTTATCACTCGAAACCCAGAATAGTTATTAAATAAAGTTTAACTCTGTTCTTGATAGTATTCTTATTTTTAATGTAAAAAAAATGTGTTTTATATAAATGGGAGATAACTCTGATATTTACTTTTGAATCACACATAAGTGAAAAACAAGAACACCTTCTGACATGCAAAAGTTATCAAATGCTTCACATTATAAAATAAACATACAGTGTCTTTAAGCTAGATATGCAAAAGACCGTGCTAAACATTTCTTTCATACAGTGTCTTTAAGCTAGATATGCAAAAGACCGTGCTAAACATTTCTTTCATATGCATAGAAGACAACACACTCTCACTATGGTAGTATTGTAAGTAAATAAACGATACAATGAAATAAACTGAATAATCTTATAATTAAATTGAATAATCTTATAACTTATTGATAATACAGGCCATTTTTAAAAACAATCGTTCGAATTAGTCGTAGAGCTCCTTAATGTACCTCTTTAAAGTAAAACGGGCAAGTGATGCGTGAATTTAGAGACCGGATTTCGTAGCTTAGCCATTGAATGGACATGCAGTAGTTGCACGTGCTTTAATAGCACGTAAATTGAGTTGTTTGGGCAGTTTTCATTTTGGATGTTTGTGTTGGATGTATTTTCTATAGGATTTTATCGTTTAAAATTGAGGTACGTCTTTTTGTATTATGTCTCTGTTGTATTAATAGATCTTGGACATAAGAACATATACTTTCCGAGATGTTATTGTTGACTTAGCCTTTATAGAACTACAGGCATTACAATAATTCAAAACACTAAAGCAAGACAAATCTTATACAATCTATCTTATGAGATTGCCTGTACACACGGTGAGATTAATTTTATGGGACTTTCTGGTGACTCATAAATAACAGTAATACATACATGCATGCATGCACGCACGCACGCACGCACACACGCACACACACACACACACTCTCCCCCAACCACCCTCTCGCCCCACTGCCTGTTTGCTTGCTTGCCTGCCTGCCTGCCTGCCTGCCTGCCTACCTACTTACATAGATGCATACATATACACGTATACCCACAATTTTCTCTACTTTACCGATTGTTTACGGACACGGACCAGGACATGGACCAGGACACGGATATGCAAAGACAAGTCTGTGGTCCTATTCATAGACAAATGATATATATATATGTTTCCTGCCATGTTGCTATGTATGAACTAAAATACCCGCGTGAACAAATCAACAATGCATGTAGCCCCTATGCTACGAAATTTATGTCAAAGTACACCTCGGCCTGTCGCCACGTGTGGTTGGATGGCGGTGCTTTTGATCTTGTCTTATGGAAATAGAGCATGTTCTATTTCTAGAAGACATCTTTCAGGCCATAAATTGTGGCTTAAGCCCCTGTACACACGATGCAATTTGTCTCATAAGACATATCTTATAAGATAAATCTTACCGTGTGTACCGGGCTTAATGCAGACTTATTCCAGAAAAGTATCAAAGTACTTGATAAAAGCATTCTTAAGAAGGAGAAATTCTATTTATACTATGCTTATTTAATGTGTAATATTCATTTTACCGTCAGATTTATTACAGCATCAAGGGATGGGGTTGGGTTACTATATCTTGATTTATATTTAACCTTAGATCGGTGATTCATTAATATTAGTATACACGATACTTTTCAGCCACTCTATTTAACATTCCCACGTACTCATGCACGTTAACATATCGTCATATACACTCTTTCTCATTGTATTGCGGTCACTGAGCGATTTTTTTCTTCAGTTTTGATAACAACTATTTAATCCTTTCTGGATATTTTAGACTCATGTTTCTGCATGATCATACTGCATGATCATACGTGGAAATACCATCATTGATTGGTCAACTGTTGAGTGAACTGATTTTCGATTTAATCCTTTCTTAACCTTAACATCTCTGATCATACTGCTGAAATACTCGGAAAGGCACAGGTGTGTCTGTGTGGACTCGAATCTATATAGTGATACTGAGATGAATTTTACTTACTAAAGGTATGTGATATTATTTCAGTGCTGTATTTATACACAAAGTGCATATATCTTACTATACATCTAAAGGCAAAATATATGTTGATGGGCGGAGAAAGTTGAGTTTATTTATCTAAAAAACGAACATATACGAGCATTACATCCAGGATTTACAAAATTAGTTCTGCAAAATATATAAAAAAAAAAAATCTGAATCACAAACGGTGGTTCCTATAATCTCTGGGCTCCCATGGAACCCAAAATTGTGATAGGGATTAAAGGGCGCAATCTTGAAGTAGTAACCAATTTTTATCAACATTATCACCTAATAATCCAGTATTATTACGACGTTAAATCTGCTGGCATTAAAGCAAAATTTGGAGTTTTTAGCTCGACTATTCGAAGAATAAAAGAGCTTATGTAATCACCCCGGCGTCGGCGTTGGCGTCGGCGTCCCACATCAAGGTTTGTGTGTAAGCTGTATTTACAAGTATATATCTCTTACATTTCTTATCCTAGCACAACCAAATTTGGCCATGGGCTTCCTTATAGCATTATCTTAAGGGCTGCTTAAGTAATTTTGATTCTTGTAACCCCTGGGCTCCCATGGAACCCAGATTTTAATAGCCCTTAAAATGTGTCTGTTTCACATCAAATTTTGCGTGTAAGCTGTGTTTACAGGTCTATAACATTTCTTTTCCTAGCTGAACTAAATTTTGGAATTGGTTTCCTCATAGTATGTTGAAAAGGGTTGGGTAAGTAATTTTGTCTTCTGCAAATTCTGGGCTCCAATGGAACCCAAAGTGTGATTGCCCGGCCCATAAAATGGGCTCCCTTCTCCCACCCCCGCCCCCACTCCCACCCCCACTCCACACCCCTTTTTTTTACTTTTTTTTTTAACATATTTCTGTGTTGTTTTAGTCAATTCTTACACATGTTGCCCCCTCCACTCTCGAAATATTTTTATTTTGTTTTACCATATTTCTGTGTTGTTTTGGTGAATTCTTACATAGCTTCTTACACATATATGTTGCTCTCACCACCCCACCCCACACCACCAACCCCGCCTCTCAAACACCCCCACCCCCACCCCCCACCCCCCACCCCCACTCAAAACTCGGAAAAAAAATTCCTGTGTAGTTTTGGTCAATTCTTACACATAGCTATGTTGCGCCCCCAACCCCACCACACATTGTTTTAGCCTTGTTTTCTGATGGTATAGACTAGCTATATAATTTATTATTCTCTGAAAAATCGAATAGTCGAGCTGCGCTGTTCTCCGACAGCTCTTGTTATAATTAGCTAGACTATTCGAGTAAAAGAGCTTATGTAATCATCCCCGGCGTCAACGTCTGTGTCCTGCCTGCGTCCTAGTCCGTATCGAGTTGTGTAAGCTGTGTTTACATGTCTATATCTCTTATATTTTTTGTCCTAGCTCAATCAAATTTAGGCATTGGTTTCCTCATAGCACTATCTATATAGGATTGCATAATTGTCCTGTATAAATTCTGGGCTCCCATAGAACCCAAATTAAATTGTGACGACCAAATAAATGTGCAATAAATTAAGGCAGATCAAGGTATTGGTTCGAGTTTAATGCAACATTATTATGCTTATATTTCTGTTTTGGTTGACTCTCATACTTCTTCCAGATGGCCTTCAATCCCTTTAAGGGAGAACTGAATTTTTGCATCGGGATTTGCTAAACCTTGAACGTTTTTTGTGTGTTTCTCAGCAATTTAATAGATGTGTCGCTACATTCCCTTAAATTTTTCGAACAATTATTTTGCAAACGCATTTGAGTGTTTTTTTGTAAGGTGTTTTACGTTATTTTCAACACATGTACGTTTATATATGACGGTCGAATGTGTTTGTGGTGGAGGCAGACCACCCACTTTTCCTGGGTAGAACCAGTACTGTACACCTCACACCATCCGTAAGAATTCACACTTTCTCACGATTCGAGCTCTAAGTGGGATTCGAACCAGCAGCGGTGAGAGGCGAGAATGTTTACAAAGCAAAATCGTTAACCCCTCGGCCATGGAAGAGATACATTTGTAGTGGTAATGCTAGTAAAACATGAGGTCAAAATAATTTTATTTGGCTTTATTTTAGAATTAGGAACATCGAAAGATGTACTAATCGAAGTACATAACACAATGCCTAAGCACCCAGTTATAAGTGTTATAATTTATTTCTTAGAAAAAAAATCGATTTGAAACCTTTAAAATGCGTTCATGCAAGCAGAGCAGACGATTTAATTTCGTTATGTTGCTGTTCAACCGGGTCTCCAATCAAACGGTGGTAGATGTGTACTTTTATGATTAGTATATAAAGTTACATATTGCCAAGATAAATCCATTCCTAAAAAGTAGGCATTGACCTACCTTTTTGTCTTATAATAAAAGAGCCACGTGTGGATCCGTTGTGGTTAATAAAACCAAGATTTGATACCACTGCTTGACTCTTGCATGATCGTCAGAGGCGATTAAAAAGGGTTTCAAAGTTGAAGTTACAGTTAATCTGTTTCTCCGGCGGTGATGAAGTTTCTGAATGTATGTCCCATAGTTTTACGTATCCGAAATGGCGCCAATTGAGCAGCTGTTACATCGCAAACAATTATTTCTGTTCCAGATGCCGCCACAGACGTTCGAGTCGAAACAAACACAGGTAGGAAATGTTTTTATTTGTCATTTTCTGAACATAATTTTGTAAACAACATAGTCGTGCCTTATTATTATTATTTGTGTATTGCATTAAACGTGTTTATTCGTTAATGTATTGTACGTCGTATATATGCATGCAAACATCGCGTCCATTTAACTCAGGGAATGAATTCGGCCGTTTCGATCACAGCTTAAAGGTAATTAGTAACTTTCCTCTTGAGGTTCTACTGTTTGTACAATATAGATTGATGGCATCACTCTATTCCTATACAATTAGGTCAATGTTACCTTTTGACTTATAACACAATAGTTCCGCGAGGTTCGGTAGGTGGGGGGGTTGGGGGGGGGTGCGCGTGGGGGGTGAGGTTTTCATTACAATCAATAACTGATACCACTGCTTGACTCTTCTTGCATGATCGTAAAAGGTGATTAATAGGGTTTAAAAAATAGGAGTTTAAGTAAGACGTGTTTCTCCAGCGGTTGTGAAGTTTCTGAATCCATGTCTCATAGTTTTATGTCTTGGATCCAGAAAGTTCATATCCGTCATGGCGCCATAACAATTAGTTTGTGTTGCGGTGACGTAAAACACAATTTATAATTCAGCTGTTACATCGCAAACTATGATTTCTGTACTAGATGCAGCCACAGACGTTTGAGTCATCACAAAAACGGGTAGGAATTGTTTTCATTTTTCATTTTCTAAACATTGTTTTAGTTAACAGCATAAGTATGTCTTATTATTTATTATGTTATGCATTAAACATGTTCACCTGTTAATGTAATGTACGTATATATACGCATGCAAACATCGCGTCCATTTTTCTCGTGGAATGAATTCGGCCGTTTCGATTACAGCTTAAAGGTAATTAGTAACTTTCTTCTTGGGGTTAGACAGTTTGTACAATTCATGCATAGTTATATATTCATGGCATTACTCTATTCCTATGCAATTAGGTCAATGTTACCAACCTTGACCTACCTTTTTGACTTATAACGCAAGATTCCCGTATGGTTCTGGGGTGGTCAGTCAGTTGAAGAATTGATACCACTGCCTGACTCTTGCATGATCGTGAGAGGCGATTGTTTCTCCAATGGTTGTGAAGTTTCTGAATCCATGTCTCATAGTTTTAAGTCTTGGATCCAGAAAGTTCATATCCGCCATGGCACCATATCAACTATCTTGTGTTGCGGTGCCGTAAAACGCAAGTTATAATTCAACTGTTACATCGCAAACTATGATTTCTGTTCTAGATGCAGCCACAGACGTTTGAGTCATCACACAAACGGGTAGGAAATGTTTTCATTTGTCATTTTCTGAAATTAATTTTGTTAACAAATAAGTATGTCTTATTATTTATTATGTTATGCATTAAACATGTTCATCGGTTAATATATTGTACGTATATATATGCATGCAAACATCGCGTCCGTTTTTCTCGTGGAATGCATTCGGCCGTTTCGATTACAGCTTAAAGGTAATTAGTAACTTTCTTCTTGGGTTTGGACAGTTTGTACAATTCATACATAGTTATATATTGATGGCATCACTCTATTCCTATACAATAAGGTCATCAATGTTACCAACATTGACCTACCTTTTTGACTTATAACGCAAAATTCCCGTGTGGTTCTGGGGTGGTCAGTCAGCTGAAGAATTGATACCACTGCCTGACTCTTGCATGATCGTAAGAGGCGATTAATAGCTAGGGTTTTACAAGTAGGAGTTTCAGTAAGATGTGTTTCTCCAATGGTTGTGAAGTTTCTGAATCCATGTCTCATAGTTTTATGTCTTGGATCCAGAATGTTCATATCCGCCATGGCGCCATATCAACTATCTTGTGTTGCGGTGCCGTAAAACGCAAGTTATAATTCAACTGTTACAGCGCAAACTATGATTTCTGTTCTAGATGCAGCCACAGACGTTTGAGTCATCACACAAACGGGTAGGAAATGTTTTCATTTGTCATTTTCTGAAATTAATTTTGTTAACAAATAAGTATGTCTTATTATGTATTATGTTATGCATTAAACATGTTCATCAGTTAATATATTGTACGTATATATATGAATGCAAACATCGCGTCCGTTTTTCTCGTGAAATGAATTCGGGCGTTTCGATTACAGCTTAAAGGTAATTAGTAACTTTCTTCTTGGGGTTAGACAGTTTGTACAATTCATACATAGTTATATATTGATGGCATCACTCTATTCCTATACAATTAGGTCATCAATGTTACCAACATTGACCTACCTTTTTGACTTATAACGCAAGATTCCCGTGTGGTTCTGGGGTGGTCAGTCAGTTTAAGAATTGATACCACTGCATGACTCTTGAATGATCGTGAGAGGCGATTAATAGCTAGGGTTTTACAAGTAGGCGTTTCAGTAAGATGCGTTTCTCAAATGGTTGTGAAGTTTCTGAATCCATGTCTCATAGTTTTATGACTTGGATCCAAAAGGTTCATATCCGCCATGGTGTCATATCAACTATCTTATGTTGTGGTGCCGTAAAACGCAAGTTATAATTCAACTGTAACACCGCAAACTATGATTTTTGTTCTAGATGCAGCCACAGACGTTTGAGTCATCACACAAACGGGTAGGAAATGTTTTCATCTGTCATTTTCTGAAAATAATTTGGTTAACAACATAATTATGTCGTATTATGTATTATGTTATGCATTAAACATGTTCATCTGTTAATGTATTGTACGTATATATATGCATGGAAACATCGCGTCCATTTTTCTCGTGGAATGAATTCGGCCGTTTCGATTACAGCTTAAAGGTAATTAGTAACTTTCTTCTTGGGGTTAGACAGTTTGTACAATTCATGCATAGTTATATATTCATGGCATTACT
The DNA here is from genome assembly GCA_037043455.1 of Cyrtodaria siliqua. Taxonomy (NCBI): domain Eukaryota; kingdom Metazoa; phylum Mollusca; class Bivalvia; order Adapedonta; family Hiatellidae; genus Cyrtodaria; species Cyrtodaria siliqua. Next base: position 14,836 of record JAWPHD010017078.1, on the reverse strand, counting down.
CTATTCCTATGCAATTAGGTCATCAATGTTACCAACATTGACCTATCTTTTTGACTTATTACGCAAGATTCCCGTATGGTTCTGGGGTGGTCAGTCAGTTGAAGAATTGATACCACTGCCTGAATCTTGCATGATCGTAAGAGGCGATTGTTTCTACAATGGTTGTGATGATTCTGAATCCATGTCTCATAGTTTTATGTCTTGGATCCAGAATGTTCATATCCGCCATGGCGCCATATCAACTATCTTGTGTTGCGATGCCGTAAAACGCAAGTTATAATTCAACTGTTACATCGCAAACTATGATTTCTGTTCTAGATGCAGCCACAGACGTTTGAGTCATCACACAAACGGGTAGGAAATGTTTTCATTTGTCATTTTCTGAAATTAATTTTGTTAACAAATAAGTATGTCTTATTATTTATTATGTTATGCATTAAACATGTTCACCTGTTAATATATTGTACGTATATATATGCATGCAAACATCGCGTCCGTTTTTCTCGTGGAATGAATTCGGCCGTTTCGATTACAGCTTAAAGGTAATTAGTAACTTTCTTCTTGGGGTTAGACAGTTTGTACAATTCATACATAGTTATATATGGATGGCATCACTCTATTCCTATACAATTAAGTCAATGTTATCAACATTGACCTTCCTTTTTGACTTATAACGCAAGATTCCCGTGTGTTTCTGGGGTGGTCAGTCAGTTTAAGAATTGATACCACTGCTTGACTCTTGCATGATCGTAAGAGGCGATTAATAGCTGGGGTTTTACAAGTAGGAGTTTCAGTAAGATGTGTTTCTCCAATGGTTGTGAAGTTTCTGAATCCATGTCTCATAGTTTTATGTCTTGGATCCAAAAGGTTCATATCCGCCATGGTGTCATATCAACTATCTTGTGTTGCGGTGCCGTAAAACGCTAGTTATAATTCAACTGTTACATCGCAAACTATGATTTCTGTTCCAGATGCAGCCACAGACGGTTGAGTCATCACAATAACGGGTAGGAAATGTTTTCATTTTTCATTTTCTAAAAAAAAAAATTTTAACAACATAATTATGCCTTATTATTTATTGTGTTATGCATTAAACACGTCCATCTGCAGGGGCGTAGCGTGGCCAATTCCCAACGAACTCGCGGGGCGGGTGGGGATGTGGTAGCCACATTTCTTTTTTATATCATTTTTTTTAAAGGGGTTTTTATTCATTTGTTTATTCATTCGTTTTCTGTTTTCACTGTTACGTGAGTATTTGAGTATGCCACGCTATGCCGCTGATCTGTTAATGCTTTGTACGTATATATGCGTGCATACTGCGCGTCCATTTTTCTCATGGAATGCATTCGGCCGTTTAGATCATAGCTTAAAGTTAATGAGTAACTTTCCTCGTGGGCTATCTATATGAGTTCTTGTACTCAGAGCAAAAAGTTTATCTGAACATTTCAACTACATCTCGTAGTCTCTTCATCAGCTGTTATACTGGTCATCACGTGACGTAGAAGGTCACGTGACAACAGGAGAGAGTCGTTTACTGAAGCTTACTCTCGGTTGAGAGATGGTTGCCGCTACTTGATAGCAATCGCCTCCTTTACGCCTCTTTTGATGTGCACATCCTCTGGGAGTAATTACCTTGGAGTTCTCCCGCTTGATGGAATGTCCAGTTTTCTCAAAATGTTCTTTTATAGCCCAGTTGGATCTTATGGTATGTTCTTTAAGTCTGATTTCTAAAGATCTTCCCGCTTCACCAACATAATCAGAGTCACATTGTACGCATTTGATGTAATGCATCACACCACGTTTCTTTAAGTGTAGGTTTTTTATCTTTTACATGTGTCAATTACTGTCTTAATGAATTAAAAGGTTAGTGAAACATATTGAGATTGTACTTCTTGAAAACCATGTGCAGTATTTCTGATGTACCTCTGACATAGGGACTTCTTCCTCTCTCCTCTCTCCATTCCCTTTCTTCTTCCTTATGTGAGAGGGACATCAGAAGTACTGCACAGTGTTTTCAAGCAATACAATGTCAATACGTTTCACTTACCCTTTAATTCATTAAGACAGTAATTGACACATGTAAACGCTAATACCGATTACTTAAAGAAATGTGGCCTGGTGTATTACATCAAATGCGAGCAATGTGACCCTATTATGTTGGTTAAACGGGAAGATCTTTAGATATCAGACTTAAAGAACACAGCACAAGATCCAACTCGGCTATAAAAGAACATTGTGAGAAAACTGGACTGAACATTCCATCAAGCCGCAGAACACCAAGGCAATTATTACCTCAGAGGATGTGTTAAAAGACACGTAAAGGAGGCGACTGCTATCAAGCAGCGGTAGCCATTTCTCAACCGAGACGGTGGTCAATAAGATCAAGAATTGATACCACTGCTTGACTCTTGCATGATCGTAAGAGGCGATTAATAGGGTTTTACTAGTAGAAGTTTCAATAAAATGCGTTTCTCCAGTGGTTGTGAAGTTTCTGAATCCATGTCTCATAGTTTTATGTCTTGGATCCAGAAAGTTCATATCCGTCGTGGTGCCATATCAACTATCGTGAGTTGCGGTGCCGTAAAACGCAAGTTATAATTCAACTGTTGCATCGCAAACTATGATTTATGTTCTAGATGCTGCAACAGACGTTCGAGTCGAAACAAAAACAGGTAGGAAATCTTTTCGTTTTTGTGTCGCCTTTTCGAAGAAAAATGCGATACATAGGGATCACTTTGTCGTTCGTCCGTCCGTCAGTCTGTCTGTCAGTCCGTCAGTTCTTTATTTATATTACATGGATGCTGGAAACCTTTATTTATGTTACAGAGATGCTGTAAACCTTTATTTATGTTACAGAGATTCTGGAAACCTTTATTTATGTTACAATAATGCTGGAAACCTTTATTTATATTACATAGATGCTGGAAACCTTTATTTATGTTACACAAATGCTGGAACGCATAATTTGTTACAGAGATGATGGATACCTTTATTTATGTTACAGAGATGCTGGAAACCTTTATTTATGTTACAGAGATGCTGGAAACCTTTATTTATGTTACAGTAATGCTGGAAACCTTTATTTATGTTACAGAAATGCTGGAAGCCTTAATTTATGTTACAGAGATGCTTGGACGCTTTATTTATGTTACACAAATATGCTGGAACCCTTTATTTATGTTACAGAGATGCTGGAAACCTTGATTTATGTTACAGAAATGTTGGAAACCTTTATTTATGTTACAGTAATGCTGGAAACCTTTATTTATGTTACATAGATGCTGGAAACCTTTATTTATGTTACAGAGATGCTGGAAACCTTTATTTATGTTAAGTAATGCTGGAAACCTTTATTTATGTTACAGAGATGCTGGAACCCTTAATTTATGTTACAGATATGTTGGATGCCTTTATTCATGTAACAGAGATGCTGGGACCCTTTATTTATGTTACACAAATATGCTGGAACCCTTTATTTATGTTACGGAGATGCTGGAAACCTTTATTTATGTTACAGAGATGCTGGAAACCTTTATTTATGTTACAGAGATGCTGGAACCCTTTATTTATATTACACATATGTTGGAACCCTTTATTTATGTTACAGAGATGTTGGAACCCTTTATTTATGTTACAGAGATGCTGGAAACCTTTATTTATGTTACAGAGATGCTTGAAATCATTATCTGTTTTACAGAGATGCTGAAAACCTTTATTTATGTTACAGTAATGCTGGAAACCTTTATTTATGATACACAAATGCTGGAAACCTTTATTTATGTTACATATATGCTGGACACCTTTATTTGTGTTGCAGAGATGCTGGAAATCTTTATTTATGTTACAGTAATGCTGGAAAACTTTATTTATGTTACAGAGATGCTGGAACCCTTAATTTATGTTACAGAGATGCTTGATGCCTTTATTTATGTTACAGAGATACTGGAACCCTGTATTTAGGTTACGAAACATATGCTGGAACCCTTTATTTATGTTACAGAGATGCTTGAAAACTGTATTTATGTTACACATATGTTGGAACCCTTTATTTATGTTACATAGATGCTGGAAAACTTTATTTATGTTACAGAGATGCTGGAAACCTTTATTAATGTGACACAAATGCTGGAACCCTTTATTTATGTTACAGAGATGCTGGAAACCTTTATTTATGTTACAGAGATACTGGAAACCTTTATTTATGTTGCAGTAATGCTGGAACCCTTTATGTTACAGAGATGCTGGAACCCTTAATGTATGTTACATAAATATTCTGGAAACGTTTATTTATGTTAGACATATGTTGGAACCCTTTATTTATGTTACGGAGATGCTGGAACCATTAATTTATGTTAGAGATATGTTGGATGCCTTTATTCATGTTACAGAGATGCTGGAACCCTTTATTTATATTACACATATGTTGGAACCCTTTATTTATGTTACAGAGATGTTGGAACCCTTTATTTATGTTACAGAGATGCTGGAAACCTTTATTTATGTTACAGAGATGCTTGAAATCATTATCTGTGTTACAGAGATGCTAAAAACCTTTATTTATGTTACAGAGATACTGGAAACCTTTATTTAAGTTGCAGTAATGCTGGAACCCTTTATGTTACAGAGATGCTGGAACCCTTAATTTATGTTACACAAATATGCTGGAAACGTTTATTTATGTTAGACATATGTTGGAACCCTTTATTTATGTTACGGAGATGCTGGAACCATTAATTTATGTTAGAGATGCTGGAATCCCTTTATTTATGTTACACACATGCTGTAACCCTTTATTTATGTTACATAGATGCTGGAATCCTTTATTTATGTTACAGAGATGCTGGAAACCTTTATTTATGTTACAGAGATGCTGGAAACCTTTTATTTATGTTACAGAGATGCTGGAAATCTTTATTTATGTTACAGAGATGCTGGAACCCTTAATTTATATTACAGAGATGCTGGAAACCTTTATTTATGTAACAGTAATGCTGGAAAGCTTTATTTACGTTACACAAATGCTGAAACCCTTTATTTATGTTACATATATGCTGGAAACATTTATTTATGTTACAGAGATGCTGGAAACCTTTATTCATGTTACAGAGATGCTGGAAACCTTTATTATGTTACAGAGATATTGGAACCCTTAATTTATGTTACAGAGATGATGGATGCCTTTATTTATGTTACAGCGATGCTTGAACCCTTTATTTATGTTACACTAATATGCTGGAACCCTTTATTTATGTTACACATATGCTGGAAAACTTTATTTATGTTACAGAGATTCTGGAAACTTTTGTGTTACACAAATGCTGGAACCCTTTATTTATGTTAAACATATATGTTACAGAGATGACTCTTCTTTCCTGATTGCAGATGCGATCAAATCCACCAGAGGAAAAGATGTTCTGGGTGACTGAAGTTGCAACAACCCACCTCCTGCAGACGTCACCTCAGGTAGACTTCTAGACTATACTGTTTACTATAAAACTGTTGCTATAACATGTGATGTTTTGGCTGAATATGAAGTTCCAACCACCAAGCTGCTGCAGACGACACACCAGTAGACTATTAGACTATACTATTCACTATGAAAATGTTGCTAAAACATGAAATATCTCTTCTTTTCTGATTACAGATGCAATTAAATCCACCGGAGGAACAGTTGTTCTGGCTGACTGTGAAGTTGCAACCACCAAACTGCTGCAGACGACTCATCAGGTAGACTACTAGACTGTACTATTTGCTATGAAAATGTTGCTAAAACATATAATACATTTTCTTTCCTGATGGCAGATGCGATCAAATCCAGCAGATGAAAAGTTGTTCTGACTGACTGAAGTTGCAACAACCAACCTCCTGCAGACGTCAATCTTTTAGACTATACTGTTTACTATGAAAATGTTGCTAAAGCGTAATATCACTTCTTTTATGATTGCATACGCGATCAAATCCACCAGAGGAAAAAGTGTTCTGGTTGACTTTGAAGCTGCAACAACCAACATGCTGCAGACGACACAACAGGTAGACTACTAGACTACATTAATTACTATGAAAAGGTTGCTAAAACATGTAATGTCTGCATTTTTCTTTTCTGAATCCATTTGCGATCAAATCCACCAGAGGAAAAGTTGCTCTAGCAGACTATGAAGTTGCAAAAACTGACCTGCTGCAGACGATACAACAGACTACTATACTATACTAGACTATATTATTTACTATGAAAATGTTGCTAAAACATGTGATCTCTTCTTTTCTAATTACAGATGAGATCAAATCCACCAAGCTGCTGCAGATGACACCTGGTAGATTACTTTACTAGACTATACTATTTACTATGAACATTTTGCTATAACATGTGATCTCTTGTTTTCTGATTACAGATGCGATCAAATCCACCGGAGGAAAGGATTATCTGGATGATTATGAAGTTGCAACCACCAAGCTGCTGCAGACGACACATCAGGTAGACTTCTAGACTATAGTATTTACAATGAAAATGTCGCTAAAGCATGATATCTTTTCTTTTGTGATTGCATATGCGATCAAATCCACTAGAGGAAAAAATGTTCTGGCAGACTATGAAGTTACAACAACCGACCTGCTGCAGACGATACAACAGACTACTAGACTATATGTGATCTCTTCTTTTCTGATTACAGATGCGATCAAATCCACCGGAAGAAAAGTTGTTATTGCTGATTATGAAATTGCAACCACCAAGCTGCTGCAGACGATACACCTGGTAAACTACTACACTATACGTTCTATTATAAACTATACGTTTTATTATAAAAATGTTGCTCAGACATATAATATCTCTTCTGTTCTGATCGCAGATGCCGTCAAATCCACCAGAGAAAACGTTGTTCTGATTGACTATCATTACAGATGCGTTAAAATCCACCAGAGGAAAAGTTGTTCTGGCTGACTATGAAGTTGCAACCACTAAGCTGCTGCAGACGACACACCAGGTAGACGACTACACTATACTATTTACTACGAAAATGTTGCTAAAACATGAAATATCTCTTCTTTTCTGAGTACAGGTGCAATCAAATCCACCGGTGGAAAAGTTGCTCTGGCAGACCATGAAGTTGCAACAACCGACCTGCTGCAGACGATACAGCAGAATACTAGACTGTACCAAGTTGCTGCAGACGATACACCAGGTTAGTCTACTAACTAGACTGTACTATTTACTATGAACATGTTGCTTAAAGACATATTTCGAGCCTATTGTATATGTGGGTGGGGAGTGGGGGTGGAGAGAGAGAATTTATATAGGTAACTGTAAATCACAGTTAGCCATACAATTTCATGAGCAAAGTGTGATATTCAATTTTTCTTCAGATTATGAGGCCCACCCAATAAAGCATTTGTGAGCGGTACATATAATAACACATTAAAGAATGTTGTATATTTATTGTGTTGTGCTCTGATTTTTGGTCTAAAAACAATAAAGAAATACCAGATAAGTTTTGTATTCAAAAGCTAAATTATAAACATATATTTTTTCATTAAAGTAAATTACAAAGTGTTGTTAAGCTATTCTTACCCTTAATATAGCAATGCTATACAAATAAAAAAACTAAGAGTGGGCCTCAATTTATATACCCGAGTTGATCAGCCATGAAGCGTGCTGGCTGTTAATATTCAAGTTTCCCATGCTTTTTCACTGACCAAGTAGCGTTGGGAAATGTGTCTTTAAACATGTTTAACTCTTATTTTCTGCTTACAGATGCGATCAAATCCACCAGAGGAAAAGTTGTTATGGCTGACTATGAAGTTGTAACATCCAACCTGCAGTAGACGACATAAAAGGTGGACTACTTGACTCTAATATTTACAACGAAAATGTTGCTAAAACATGTGATCTCTTCTTTTCTAATTACAGATGCGATCAAATCCACCGGAGAAAAAGTTGTTCTTGCTGTCTATGAAGTTGCAACCACCAAACTGCTGCAGACGATACATCAGGTAGACTACTAAACTATATTATTTGCAATGAAAATGTTGCTAAAACATTTAATATCTCTCATTTTCTGATTACAGATGCAATCAAATCCACCAGAGGAAAAGTTGTTCTGGCTGACTTATGTTGCAACAACCAACCGGCTGCAGACGACACAACAGGTAGACTACTAGACTATACTATTTATTATAAAAACGTTGCTAAAACATGTAATAAATCTTCTTTCCTGATTGCAGATGTGATCAAATCCACCAGAGGAAAAGTTGTTCTAGGTGACTGAAGTTGCAACAACCAGCCTCCTGCAGAAGTCACCTCAGATAGACTTCTAGACTATACTGTTTACTATGAAAATGTTGCTGATTAGTTGCAATTAAATCCACCGGAGGAAAAGTTGTTCTGGCAGACTATGAAGTTGCAACCACCAGCCTGCAGCATGCGACACATCAGGTAGACTTCTAGACTTCTGAGGAAATGTTGTTCTGGCCGACTATGAAGTTGTTACCACCAAGTTGCTGCAGACGACACAAGTATACTATTGGACTATATTTATTTCCTATGAAAATGTTGCTAAAATATGAAATATCTCTTCATTTCTGATTACAGATGCGATCAAATCCACCCGAGGAAAACTTGTTCTGGCTGACTGTGAAGTTGCAACCACCAAGTTGCTGCAGACGATACACCAGGTTAGTCTACTTACTAGACTGTACTATTTACTATGAACATGTTGCTTAAAGACATATTTCGAGCCTATTGTATATGTGGGTGGGGAGTGGGGGTGGAGAGAGAGAATTTATATAGGTAACTGTAAATCACAGTTAGCCATACAATTTCATGAGCAAAGTGTGTCTCTTCATTTCTGATTATGGCTTGCGAAACGTCGGTGGTTCTACCCAGGTGCCCGACCTTGCACGAAAATTGCCCGGAATGGCACCTGGGGTCTTCCTCCACCAATGGAAGTTGGAAAGTCGCCATATGACCTTGGCTGTTGGTGCGACTATAAAATCCAATGCAATCAATCAATCAATCATTTCTGATTACAGATGCGATCAAATCCACCCGAGGAAAAGTTGTTCTGGCTGACTATGAAGTTGCAACCACCAAGTTGCTGCAGACGATACACCAGGTAGTCTACTAACTAGACTGTACTATTTACTATGAAAATGTTGCTTAAACTTGTTTATCTCTTCTTTTCTGCTTACAGATGAGATCAAATCCACCAGAGGAAAAGTTGTTATGGCTGACTATGAAGTTGTAACATCCAACCTGCAGTAGACGACATAAAAGGTGGACTACTTGACTCTAATATTTACAACAAAAATGTTGCTGAAACATGTGGTCTCTTCTTTTCTAATTACAGATGCGATCAAATCCACCGGAGAAAAAGTTGTTCTTGCTGTCTATGAAGTTGCAACCAAACTGCTGCAGACGACACATCAGGTAGACTACTAAACTATATTATTTGCAATGAAAATGTTGCTAAAATATTTAATAACTCTCATTTTCTGATTACAGATGCAATCAAATCCACCAGAGGAAAAGTTGTTCTGGCTGACTATGTTGCAACAACCAACCGGCTGCAGACGACACAACAAGTAGACTACTAGACTATACTATTTATTATAAAAACGTTGCTAAAACATGTGATATTTCTTTTTTCTGATTACAGATGAGATAAAGTCCACTAGAGGAAAAGATTTTCTGGCTGACTTTGAAGTTGCAACAACCAACATACTGCAGACAAGACATCAGGTAGACTACTAGACATTACTATTTACTATGAAAATGTTGCTAAAACATGTGATCTTTTCTTTTCTGATTTAAGTTGCGATCAAATGCACCAGTGGAAACATTATTCAGGCTGAATTTGATGTTGCAACCACCAAGAGCAGCAGACGACACATCAGGTAGACTTCTCTACTATATTATTAACAATGAAATGTTGTTAAAGCATAATATCTCTTCTTTTCTGATTGCAGATGCGATCATATCCGCCAGAGGAAAATATATTCTGGCTGAAGTTGCAACAACCAACCTGTTGCAGACGAAACAACAAGTAGACTACTGGACTATCCTTTTTATCCTTTTTTTTACTATGAAATGTTGCTAAAACATATGATCACTTCTTTTCTAATCAAATCTACCGGAGGAAAAGTTGTTCTTGCTGTCTATGAAGTTGTAACCACCAAGCTGTTGCAGACGACACACCTGGTAGACTACTAGACTATATTATTTGCTTCGAAAATGTCGCAAAAACACAAAATATCTATTCTTTTCTGATTACAGATTCGGTACAATCCACCTGAGGAAAAATTGTTCTGGCTGACTATGAAGTTGCAACCTCCAGCCTGCTGCATACGACACATCAGGTTAACTATTAGACTATATTATTTACAAGGAAAATGTTGCTTAAACGTGATCTCTTCGTTTCTGATAACAGATGCGATCGAATCCACCAGAGAAATAAATAGTTGTTCTGGCTGACTATGAAGTTGCAACCTCCAACTGCTGCAGACGACATATCAGGTAGACAATTAGACTATACTATTTACTATGAATATTTTGCTTGAACATGTTTTATCTCTTTTCTGTTTACAGATGCGTTCTAATACACGAGAGAAAAAGTTGTTCTGGCTGACTATGAAGTTGCAACCACCAACTGCTGCAGACGACATATCCGGTAGACTTCTAGACTATACTGTTTACTATGAAAAAGTTTCTTTATCATGGGATCTCTTCTTTTCTGATAAAAGATGCGATCGAATCCACCAGAGAAATAGTTGTTCTGGCTGTATTGGAAGTTGCATCCACCAAGCTGCTGCAGACGACACATCAGGTAGACTATTAGTCAATACTGTTTACAATGAAAATGTTACTATAACATGTAATATCTCTTATTTTCTGATTGAACTGCGATGAAATGCACCAGTGGAAACTTTGTTCTGGCTGAATTTGATGTTGTAACCACCAAGCTGCTGCAGAGAATAAATCAAGTAGACTATTAACTATACTATTTACTATGAAATGTTGCTAAAACATGTAATATCTCTACTTTTCTGACTACAGATGCGATTAAATCTAAAGGAGGAAAGGTTGTTCTGGCTGACTATAAAGTTGGAACCGCCAAGCTGCAGCAGACGACACATCGCGTGGACTTCTGAGACTATACTATGTACTATGAAAAGGTTGCTTAAATATGTTTTATCTCTTCTTTTCTGTTTACATATGCGATCAAATTCACCAGAGGAAAATATGATCTGGCTCACTGACGTTGCAACCACCAAGCTGCTGCCGACGACACATCAGGAAGACTACTAGACTATAATATTTACAATGCAAAAATTTGCTAAAGCATACTATCTCTTCTTTTCTGATTGCAGATGCGATCACATCCGCCAGAGCAAAAGTTGTTCTGGCTTATTATGAAGTTGCAACCATCAAGCGGCTGCAGACGCCACATCAGGTAGACTACTAGACTATACTGTTTACTAAGAAAATGTTGCTAAAACATGTAATATCTCTCATTTTCTAATAACAGGTGCAATCAAATCCACCAGAGGAAAATTGTTCTGGCTATCTATGAAGTTGCAACAACCAACCTGCTGCAGCCGACACAACAGGTAGTCTACTAGAATATCCTATTTACTAAGAAAATGTTGCTAAAACAAGTGATCTCTTCTTTTCTAATTACAGATACGGTCAAATCCACCAGAGGAAAAGTTGTTCTGGCTGATTATGAAGTTGCAACTATTAAGCTGCCGCATACGACACATCAGGTAGACTACTAAACTATACTGTTTACTATGAAAGTGTTTCTATAACATGTAATATATCTTCTTTTCTGACTGAAGTTGCTTTTCAATCCACCAGTGGAAACGTTGTTCTGGCTGAATTTGAAGTTGCATCCACCAAGCTGCTGCTGACGACACATCAGGTAGACTATTAGACTATACTATGAAAATGTTGCTTAAACATGTACTATCTCTACTTTTCAGACTACAGATGCGATCAAATCCAAAGTAGGATAAGTTGTTCTGGCTTACTCTGAAGTTGCAACCACCAATCTGCCGAAGACGATACATCAGGTGGATAACTAGACTGTACTATTTACTATAAAAATGTTGCTAAAACATGTTTTATCTTTTCTTTTCTGTTTACAGATGCGGTCAAATTCACCAGAGAAAGAGTTGTTCTGGCAGACTATGAAGTTGCAGCTTCCATGCTGCTGCAGACGACACATCAGGTAGACTACTAAACTATACTATTTACTATGCAAATGTTGATAAAACATGTAATATCTCTTCTTTCTGATTGAAGTTGCGATCAAATCCACCAGAAGAAACATTGTTCTTGCTGAATTTGAAGTTGCAACCACCAAGCTTCTTAAGACGTCACAACAGGTAGACTTCTAAACAATACTATTTACTATGCAAATGTTGCTAAAACGTGTATTATCTCTTCTGATTGAAGGTTGCAACCACCAACCTGCTGCAGACAGATAGACTTTTAAACTACACTATTTACGAAGAAACTTTGCTACAACATGTGATGTCTTTTCTGCTTACAGATGCGATCAAATCCACTAGAGGAAAAGTTGTTCCGGCTGAATATGAAGTTGCAACTATCAAGCTGCTGCATACGACACATCAGGTAGACTACTAGACTATACTATTTACAATGAAACTGTTGCTAAAACATGTAATATCTCTTCTTTTCTGATTGCAGATGCGATCACATCCACCAGAGCAAAAGTTGTTCTGGCTTACTAAGAAGTTGCAACCATCAAGCTGCTGCAGACGACACATCAGGTAGACTACTAGACAATGAAAATGTTGCTTAAACATATAATATCTCTTCTTTTCTGATTGCAGATGCGATCACATCCACCAGAGCAAAAGTTGTTCTGGCTTACTAAGAAGTTGCAACCATCAAGCTGCTGCAGACGACACATCAGGTAGACTACTAGACAATGAAAATGTCGCTTAAACATATAATATCTCTTCTTTTCTGATTGCAGATGCGGTCAAATCCACCAGAGAAAACGTTGTTCTGGCTGAAGTTGCAACCACCAAGCTTGTGCAGACGACACATCAAGTACACTATTAGACTAGACTATTTACTATGAAAATGTTACTAAAACATGTTTTATCTCTTCTTTTCTGTTTACAGATGCGATCAAATCCACCTCTCCAGAGGAAAAGATGTTCTGGCTGACTATGGAGTTGCAACCACCAAGCTGCTGACACATCAGGTAGACTATTACACTATACTATTTACTATGAAAATATTGCTAAAACATAATATCTCTTATTTGCTGATTGCAGATGCGATCAAATCCACCAGAGGAAAAGTAATTCTGGTTCCAGATAGTTCATATCCGTCATGGCGCCATATGAACTATCTTGTAATGCGGTGACGTAAAGCCCAATTTATAATTCAGCTGTGATATCTCTAACTATGGTTTATGTTCTAGATGCAGCCACAGACGTTTGAGTCATCACAAAATCAGGCAAGAAACGTTTTAATTTTTCATTTTTTCTGAACATTTTTTTGTTAACTACATACTTATGCCTTATTATTTATTGTGTTATGCATTAAACATATTCATCTGTTAATGTAACTGACGTATATATGCATGCAAACATCGCGTCTATTTTACTCGTGGAATGAATTCGGTCGTTTCGATCGCTGCTTAAAGGTAATTAGTAACATTCCTCTTGGAATTCTACAATTTGTACAGTTCATACATAGTTATAGATTCATGACATCAATCTATTTCTATACAATTAGGTCATTGTTACCTTTTTTGACTTAAAACGCAATAGTCACGAGTGGTTCGGTGTGGTCAGTAAGATCTGGAATTAATACCACTGCTTGACTCTCTTGCATGGTCGCAAGAGGCGATTTATGTGTTTTACAAGTCGGAGTTTCTGTTCTGTAAGACATGTTTCTCCAGCGGTTGCTAAGTTTCTGAATCCATGTCTCATAGTTTTATGTCTTGGATCCAGAAAGTTCATATCCGTCATGGCGCCATATCAACTATCGTGTGTTGCGGTGACCTAAAACCCAAATTATAATTCGGCTGTTACATTGCAAAGTGCGTTCTGTTCTAGATGCAGCCACAGACGTTTGAGTCATCACACAACTGGTAGGAAACGTTTTCTTTTCTGAACATTAGGTTAACAACATAATTATGCCTTATTATTAATTGTGTTATAACCTACATGTTCATCTGTTAATGTATTGTACGTATATATATGCATGCAAACATCGCGTCCATTTTTCACGTGGAATGAATTGGGCCGTTTCGATCACAGCTTAAAGGTAATTAGTAACTTTCCTCGTGGGGTTCTACAGTTTGTACAATTCATACATAGTTACAGATTGATGACATCAATCTATTCTTGTACAATTAGGTCATTGTTACCAATATTGACCTACCTTTTCGACTTATAACGCACGAGTCCCGCGTGGTTTGGGGTGGTCACAATAATTTATACCACTGCTTGACTCTTGCATGATCATAAGAGGTGATTATTATGGTTTTACAAGTAGAAGTTTCATTAAGAAGTATTTCTCCAACGGTTGTGAAGTTTCTAAAGCCATGTCTCATAGTTTATGTCTTGGGTCCAGAAAGTTCATATACGTCATGTCGCCATATCAACTATCGTGTGTTGCGGTGCCGTAAAACCCAATTTATAGCTCAGCTGTTACATCGCAAACTATGATTTCTGTTCTAGATGCAGCTACAGACGTTTGAGTCATCACAAAAACGGGTAGGACACTTTTTCATTTTTCTATTTGGTTAATAACATAATTATGCCATACTATTTATTATGTTATGCATTAAACATG
>JAWPHD010017077.1:0-46518 GCA_037043455.1 Cyrtodaria siliqua | reverse complement strand
AAGTGACATCATACGATAAGTAGGTTGTTATCCTCTAAGTGACATCATACATTAGTAGGTTGTATCCTCTAAGTGACATCATACATTAGTAGGTTGTATCCTCTAAGTGACATCATACATTAGTAGGTTGAATCCTCTAAGTGACATCATACATTAGTAGGTTGTATCCACTAAGTGACATCATACATTAGTAGGTTGAATCCTCTAAGTGACATCATACATTAAGTAGGTTGTATCCTCTAAGTGACATCATACATCAGTAGTTGAATCCTCTAAGTGACATCATACAATCAGTAGGTTGTATCCTCTAAGTGGCATCATACATTAGTAGGTTGTATCCTCTAAGTGGCATCATACATTAGTAGGTTGTATCCTCTAAGTGACATCATACATCAGTAGGTTGAATCCTCTAAGTGGACATCATACATTAGTAGGGTTGAATCCTCTAAGTGACATCATACATTAGTAGGTTGTATCCTCTAAGTGACATCATACATCAGTAGGTTGTATCCTCTAAGTGACATCATACATCAGTAGGTTGTATCCTCTAAGTGGCATCATACATTAGTAGGTGGTATCCTCTAAGTGGCATCATACATCAGTAGGTTGTATCCTCTAAGTGGCATCATACATTATAGGTGTATCCTCTAAGTGACATCATACATTAGTAGGTTGTATTCTCTAAGTGACATCATACATTAGTAGGTTGTCTCCTCTAAGTGACATCATACATTAGTAGGTTGTATCCTCTAAGTGGCATCATACATTAGTAGGTTGTATCCTCTAAGTGACATCATACATTAGTAGGTTGTATCCTCTAAGTGGCATCATACATTAGTAGGTTGTATCCTCTAAGTGACATCATACATTAGTAGGGTTGAATCCTCTAAGTGGCATCATACATTAGTAGGTTGTATCCTCTAAGTGACATCATACATAAGTAGGTTGTATCCTCTAAGTGGCATCATACATATCCTCTAAGTGACATCATACATTAGTAGGTTGTATCCTCTAAGGGCATCATACATTAGTAGGTTGTATCCTCTAAGTGACATCATACATTAGTAGGTTGTATCCTCTAAGTGACAGTCATACATTAGTAGGTTGTATCCTCTAAGTGACCATCATACATTAGTAGGTTGTATCCTCTAAGTGACATCATACATTAGTAGGTTGTATCCTCTAAGTGACATCATACATTAGTAGGTTGTATCCTCTAAGTGACATCATACATTAGTAGGTTGAATCCTCTAAGTGACATCATACATTAGTAGGTTGTATCCTCTAAGTGACATCATACATTAGTAGGTTGAATCCTCTAAGTGACATCATACATAAGTAGGTTGTATCCTCTAAGTGACATCATACTATCAGTAGGTTGTATTCCTCTAAGTGACATCATACATCAGTAGGTTGTATCCTCTAAGTGGCATCATACATTAGTAGGTTGTATCCTCTAAGTGGCATCATACATTAGTAGGTTGTATCCTCTAAGTGACATCATACATTAGTAGGTTGTATCCTCTAAGTGACATCATACATTAGTAGGTTGTATCCTCTAAGTGGCATCATACATTAGTAGGTTGTATCCTCTAAGTGACATCATACATTAGTAGGTTGTATCCTCTAAGTGACATCATACGTTAGTAGGTTGTATCCTCTAAGTGACATCATACATTAGTAGGTTGTATCCTCTAGTGACATCATACGTTAGTAGGTTGTATCCTCTAAGTGACATCATACATTAGTAGGTTGTATCCTCTAAGTGACATCATACGTTAGTAGGTTGTATCCTCTAGTGGCATCATACATTAGTAGGTTGTATCCTCTAAGTGACATCATACATTAGTAGGGTTGTATCCTCTAAGTGACATCATACATTAGTAGGTTGTATCCTATAAGTGACATCATACATTAGTAGGTTGTATCCTCTAAGTGACATCATACATTAGTAGGTTGTATCCTCTAAGTGACATCATACATTAGTAGGTTGTATCCTCTAAGTGACATCATACATTAGTAGGTTGTATCCTCTAAGTGACATCATACATAAGTAGGTTGTATCCTCTAAGTGACATCATACATTAGTAGGTTGTATCCTCTAAGTGACATCATACATAAGTAGGTTGTATCCTCTAAGTGACATCATACATTAGTAGGTTGTATCCTCTAAGTGACATCATACATTAGTAGGTTGTATCCTCTAAGTGGCATCATACATTAGTAGGTTGAATCCTCTAAGTGGCATCATACATTAGTAGGTTGTATCCTCTAAGTGACATCATACATTAGTAGGTTGTATCCTCTAAGTGGCATCATACATTAGTAGGTTGAATCCTCTAAGTGATATCATACATTAGTAGGTTGTATCCTCTAAGTGACATCATACATTAGTAGGTTGAATCCTCTAAGTGACATCATACATTAGTAGGTTGTATCCTCTAAGTGACATCATACATTAGTAGGTTGTATCCTCTAAGTGGCATCATACATTAGTAGGTTGAATCCTCTAAGTGATATCATACATTAGTAGGTTGTATCCTCTAAGTGACATCATACATTAGTAGGTTGAATCCTCTAAGTGACATCATACATTAGTAGGTTGTATCCTCTAAGTGACATCATACATTAGTAGGTTGTATCCTCTAAGTGACATCATACATTAGTAGGTTGTATCCTCTAAGTGGCATCATACATTAGTAGGTTGTATCCTCTAAGTGGCATCATACATTAGTAGGTTGTATCCTCTAAGTGACATCATACATTAGTAGGTTGTATCCTCTAAGTGGCATCATACATTAGTAGGTTGTATCCTCTAAGTGACATCATACATTAGTAGGTTGTATCCTCTAAGTGACATCATACATTAGTAGGTTGAATCCTCTAAGTGGCATCATACATTAGTAGGTTGTATCCTCTAAGTGGCATCATACATTAGTAGGTTGTATCCTCTAAGTGACATCATACATAAGTAGGTTGTATCCTCTAAGTGACATCATACATTAGTAGGTTGTATCCTCTAAGTGACATCATACATTAGTAGGTTGTATCCTCTAAGTGACATCATACATTAGTAGGTTGTATCCTCTAAGTGACATCATACATTAGTAGGTTGTATCCTCTAAGTGACATCATACATAAGTAGGTTGTATCCTCTAAGTGACATCATACATATGTAGGTTGTATCCTCTAAGTGACATCATACATTAGTAGGTTGAATCCTCTAAGTGGCATCATACATTAGTAGGTCGTATCCTCTAAGTGGCATCATACATTAGTAGGTTGTATCCTCTAAGTGGCATCCTACATTAGTAGGTTGTATCCTCTAAGTGACATCATACATTAGTAGGTTGTATCCTCTAAGTGACATCATACATTAGTAGGTTGTATCCTCTAAGTGGCATCATACATTAGTAGGTTGTATCCTCTAAGTGGCATCATACATTAGTAGGTTGTATCCTCTAAGTGGCATCATACATTAGTAGGTTGTATCCTCTAAGTGGCATCATACATTAGTAGGTTGTATCCTCTAAGTGGCATCATACATTAGTAGGTTGTATCCTCTAAGTGGCATCATACATTAGTAGGTTGTATCCTCTAAGTGGCATCATACATTAGTAGGTTGTATCCTCTAAGTGGCATCATACATTAGTAGGTTGTATCCTCTAAGTGGCATCATACATTAGTAGGTTGTATCCTCTAAGTGACATCATACATTAGTAGGTTGTATCCTCTAAGTGACATCATACATCAGTAGGTTGTATCCTCTAAGTGACATCATACATCAGTAGGTTGTATCCTCTAAGTGGCATCATACATTAGTAGGTTGTATCCTCTAAGTGGCATCATACATTAGTAGGTTGTATCCTCTAAGTGGCATCATACATTAGTAGGTTGTATCCTCTAAGTGGCATCATACATTAGTAGGTTGTATCCTCTAAGTGGCATCATACATTAGTAGGTTGTATCCTCTAAGTGGCATCCTACATTAGTAGGTCGTATCCTCTAAGTGGCATCATACATCAGTAGGTTGTATCCTCTAAGTGGCATCATACATTAGTAGGTTGTATCCTCTAAGTGGCATCATACATTAGTAGGTTGTATCCTCTAAGTGGCATCATACATTAGTAGGTCGTATCCTCTAAGTGGCATCATACATTAGTAGGTTGTATCCTCTAAGTGGCATCCTACATTAGTAGGTCGTATCCTCTAAGTGGCATCATACATCAGTAGGTTGTATCCTCTAAGTGGCATCATACATTAGTAGGTTGTATCCTCTAAGTGGCATCATACATTAGTAGGTTGTATCCTCTAAGTGGCATCATACATTAGTAGGTTGTATCCTCTAAGTGACATCATACATTAGTAGGTTGTATCCTCTAAGTGACATCATACATCAGTAGGTTGTATCCTCTAAGTGACATCATACATTAGTAGGTTGTATCCTCTAAGTGGCATCATACATTAGTAGGTTGTATCCTCTAAGTGACATCATACATTAGTAGGTTGTATCCTCTAAGTGACATCATACATTAGTAGGTTGTATCCTCTAAGTGACATCATACATTCGTAGGTTGTATCCTCTAAGTGACATCATACATTAGTAGGTTGTATCCTCTAAGTGGCATCATACATTAGTAGGTTGTATCCTCTAAGTGACATCATACATTAGTAGGTTGTATCCTCTAAGTGGCATCATACATTAGTAGGTTGTATCCTCTAAGTGACATCATACATTAGTAGGTTGTATCCTCTAAGTGACATCATACATTAGTAGGTTGTATCCTCTAAGTGACATCATACATTAGTAGGTTGAATCCTCTAAGTGACATCATACATTAGTAGGTTGTATCCTCTAAGTGGCATCATACATTAGTAGGTTGTATCCTCTAAGTGGCATCATACATTAGTAGGTTGTATCCTCTAAGTGGCATCATACATTAGTAGGTTGTATCCTCTAAGTGACATCATACATTAGTAGGTTGTATCCTCTAAGTGACATCATACATTAGTAGGTTGTATCCTCTAAGTGGCATCATACATAAGTAGGTTGTATCCTCTAAGTGACATCATACATTAGTAGGTTGTATCCTCTAAGTGACATCATACATTAGTAGGTTGTATCCTCTAAGTGACATCATACATTAGTAGGTTGAATCCTCTAAGTGACATCATACATAAGTAGGTTGTATCCTCTAAGTGGCATCATACATATCCTCTAAGTGACATCATACATTAGTAGGTTGTATCCTCTAAGTGGCATCATACATTAGTAGGTTGTATCCTCTAAGTGGCATCATACATTAGTAGGTTGTATCCTCTAAGTGACATCATACATTAGTAGGTTGTATCCTCTAAGTGACATCATACATAAGTAGGTTGTATCCTCTAAGTGGCATCATACATTAGTAGGTTGTATCCTCTAAGTGACATCATACATTAGTAGGTTGTATCCTCTAAGTGACATCATACATAAGTAGGTTGTATCCTCTAAGTGACATCATACATTAGTAGGTTGTATCCTCTAAGTGACATCATACATTAGTAGGTTGTATCCTCTAAGTGACATCATACATTAGTAGGTTGTATCCTCTAAGTGACATCATACATAAGTAGGTTGTATCCTCTAAGTGACATCATACATTAGTAGGTTGTATCCTCTAAGTGACATCATACATTAGTAGGTTGTATCCTCTAAGTGACATCATACATAAGTAGGTTGTATCCTCTAAGTGACATCATACATTAGTAGGTTGTATCCTCTAAGTGACATCATACATTAGTAGGTTGTATCCTCTAAGTGGCATCATACATTAGTAGGTTATATCCTCTAAGTGACATCATACATTAGTAGGTTGTATCCTCTAAGTGACATCATACATAAGTAGGTTGTATCCTCTAAGTGGCATCATACATAAGTAGGTTGTATCCTCTAAGTGACATCATACATAAGTAGGTTGAATCCTCTAAGTGGCATCATACATTAGTAGGTCGTATCCTCTAAGTGGCATCATACATTAGTAGGTTGTATCCTCTAAGTGACATCATACATAAGTAGGTTGTATCCTCTAAGTGGCATCATACATTAGTAGGTTGTATCCTCTAAGTGACATCATACATTAGTAGGTTGTATCCTCTAAGTGACATCATACATTAGTAGGTTGTATCCTCTAAGTGGCATCATACATAAGTAGGTTGTATCCTCTAAGTGACATCATACATTAGTAGGTTGTATCCTCTAAGTGGCATCATACATTAGTAGGTTATATCCTCTAAGTGACATCATACATTAGTAGGTTGTATCCTCTAAGTGACATCATACATAAGTAGGTTGTATACTCTAAGTGGCATCATACATAAGTAGGTTGTATCCTCTAAGTGACATCATACATAAGTAGGTTGAATCCTCTAAGTGGCATCATACATTAGTAGGTCGTATCCTCTAAGTGGCATCATACATTAGTAGGTTGTATCCTCTAAGTGACATCATACATAAGTAGGTTGTATCCTCTAAGTGGCATCATACATAAGTAGGTTGTATCCTCTAAGTGACATCATACATAAGTAGGTTGAATCCTCTAAGTGGCATCATACATTAGTAGGTCGTATCCTCTAAGTGGCATCATACATTAGTAGGTTGTATCCTCTAAGTGACATCATACATAAGTAGGTTGTATCCTCTAAGTGGCATCATACATTAGTAGGTTGTATCCTCTAAGTGATATCATACATTAGTAGGTCGTATCCTCTAAGTGACATCATACATTAGTAGGTTGTATCCTCTAAGTGACATCATACATTAGTAGGTTGTATCCTCTAAGTGACATCATACATAAGTAGGTTGTATCCTCTAAGTGACATCATACATTAGTAGGTTGTATCCTCTAAGTGACATCATACATTAGTAGGTTGTATCCTCTAAGTGACATCATACATTAGTAGGTTGTATCCT
Organism: Cyrtodaria siliqua; assembly: GCA_037043455.1. NCBI lineage: Eukaryota > Metazoa > Mollusca > Bivalvia > Adapedonta > Hiatellidae > Cyrtodaria > Cyrtodaria siliqua. Next base: position 39,566 of record JAWPHD010017077.1, on the reverse strand, counting down.
CTAAGTGATATCATACATTAGTAGGTTGTATCCTCTAAGTGACATCATACATTAGTAGGTCGTATCCTCTAAGTGACATCATACATTAGTAGGTTGTATCCTCTAAGTGACATCATACATAAGTAGGTTGTATCCTCTAAGTGACATCATACATTAGTAGGTTGTATCCTCTAAGTGACATCATACATTAGTAGGTTGTATCCTCTAAGTGACATCATACTTTAGTAAACCAAGAGTAAGTATATTAAATGCATCATAATTATAAGCAATACAATTCTGGAGAAAAACAACAACATAGTAGCATTTCTATTTGGAGAACGTACCATTAATAGAACATGAACCGATTTAACATTGTGTTCAAACATGCTTTTATTCAAACAAATACCAAAGGTATACGAACCGTGTCATTAACAAATAACTTGTTATCATCAAGGGATACGATCGACTGGTTATATGCTCGTACTTGTATTTACACATGACGGGCACTTGTTGGTCTTCATATACGTAGTTCATATTGTTATCATACCATCAATTGTTTTACTTATATATTTGTACCGTATTCTTTAATAACTGACGATTCCTGGTTCATTTGCAACAGTTTATGACCTATTTGTGTCAACATGCCGTAAAACACAATTGATTCGATGCACAGTTACGTGTACACCCTACTTTGTGTCGCCAGTTACGTGTACACCCTTCTTTATGTCGCCAGTTACGTGTACACCCTACTTTATGACGCCAGTTACGTGTACACCCTTCTTTATGTCCCCAGTTACGTGTACACCCTACTTTATGTCCCCAGTTACGTGTACACCCTACTTTATGCCGCCAGTTACGTGTACACCCTACTTTATGTCACCAGTTACGTGTACACCCTACTTTATGACGCCAGTTACGAGGACACCCTACTTTATGTCCCCAGTTACGTGTACACCCTACTTTATGCCGCCAGTTACATGTACACTCTACTTTATGTCGCCAGTTACGTGTACACCTTACCGCCAGTTACGTATTCACCCTACTTTATGCCGCCAGTTACGTGTAAACACCAACTTTATGCCGCCAGTTACGTGTACACTCTACGTTATGCCGCCAGTTACGTATACATCCCAATTTATGCCGCAAGTTACGTGTAAATCCTACTTTATGCCGCCAGTTACGTGTACAACCTACTTTATGCCGCCAGTTACGTGTTCACCTTACTTTATGCCGCCAGTTACGTGTAAAAACCTACTTTATGCCGCCAGTTACATGTACTCCCTACTTTATGCCGCCAGTTACGTGTACACCCTACATTATACCGTCAGTTACGTGTACACCCTACTTTATGCCACCAGTTACGTGTACACCCTACTTTATGCCACCAGTTACGTGTAAACACCTACTTTATGCCGCCATTTACGTGTACACCCTACTTTATGCCAACAGTTACGTGTACACCCTACTTTATGCCGCCAGTTACGCGTACACCCTACTTTATACCGCCAGTTACGTGTACACCATACCTTATATCGCCAGTTACGTGTACACGCTACTTTATGCCGCCAGTTACGTGTTCATCCTACTTTATGCCGCCAGTTACGTGTACATCCTACTTTATGCCACCAGTTACGTGTAAACACCTACTTTATGCCGCCATTTACGTGTACACCCTACTTTATGCCAACAGTTACGTGTACACCCTACTTTATGCCGCCAGTTACGCGTACACCCTACTTTATACCGCCAGTTACGTGTACACCATACCTTATATCGCCAGTTACGTGTACACGCTACTTTATGCCGCCAGTTACGTGTTCATCCTACGTTATGCTGCCAGTTACGTATACATCCTAATTTATGCCGCAAGTTACGTGTAAATCCTACTTTATGCCGCCAGTTACGTGTACAACCTACTTTATGCCGCCAGTTACGTGTTCACCCTACTTTATGCCGCCAGTTACGTGTAAAAACCTACTTTATGCCGCCAGTTACATGTACTCCCTACTTTATGCCGCCAGTTACGTGTACACCCTACATTATACCGCCAGTTACGTGTACACCCTACTTTATGCCACCAGTTACGTGTACACCCTACTTTATGCCACCAGTTACGTGTAAACACCTACTTTATGCCGCCATTTACGTGTACACCCTACTTTATGCCAACAGTTACGTGTACACCCTACTTTATGCCACCAGTTACGCGTACACCCTACTTTATACCGCTAGTTACGTGTACACCATACCTTATGTCGCCAGTTACGTGTACACGCTACTTTATGCCGCCAGTTACGTGTACCCACTACTTTATGCCACCAGTTACGTGTACATCTTACTTTATGCCGCCAGTTACGTGTAAACACCTACTTTATGCCGCCACACGTACTTTATGCCGCCAGTTACGTGTACTCCCTACTTTATGCCGCCAGTTACGTGTACACCCTACTTTATGTCGCCAATTACGTGTACTCTCTACTTTATGCCGTCAGTTACGTGTACACCATACTTTATGTCGCCAGTTACGTGTACACCATACTTTATGCCGCCAGTTACGTGTACACCCTACTTTATGCCGCCTGTTACGTGTACACCATACTTGATGCCGCCAGTTAAGTGTACACCATACTTGATGCCGCCAGTTACGTGTACACCCTACTTTCTGTCGCCAGTTACGTGTACACCCTAATTGATGCCGCCAGTTACGTGTCCCCTACTTTATGCCGCCAGTTACGTGTACACCATACTTTATGCCGCCAGTTACGTGTACAACCTACTTTATGCCGCCAGTTACGTGTACACCATACTTTATGCCGCCAGTTACTTGTACACCATAATTGATGCCGCCAGTTACGTGTACACCCTACTTTATGTTACGTGTACACCCTACTTTATGCCGCCAGTTACGTTTACACCATACTTTATGCCGCCAGTTACGTGTACACCCTACTTTATGCCGCCAGTTACGTGTACACCCTACTTTATGCCGCCAGTTACGTGTACACCATACTTTATGACGCCAGTTAGGTGTACATCATACTTTATGCCGCCAGTTACGTCTACACTATACTTGATGCCGCCAGTTACGTGTACACCCTACTTAATGCCGCCAGTTACGTGTACACCCTACTTTATGCCGCCAGTTACGTGTACACCATACATTATGTCGACAGTTAACTGTACACCATACTTTATGCCGCCAGTTACGTGTACACCCTACTTTATGCCACCAGTTACGTTTACACCATACTTTATGCCGCCAGTTACGTGTACACCCTACTTTATGCCGCCAGTTACATTTACACCATACTTTATGCCGCCAGTTACGTGTACACCCTACCTTATACCGCCAGTTACGTGTACACTCTACTTTATGCCGCCTACTAATGCTGCCTAGTGTGGTGGAGCCGATAGCACCAGAGTAAGGCGAGGATTCCTTGTTATTTACACTGTCCATTACATGAGGATAACACAAGAGTCAGAGTAAGGTTTGGTACCCCCACAAAACCCGGTTTAAACTCCCAACGGCCTTATTCGCCACCGACCGTTCGAGGCAGTATGTTCTGTGTTTGTCTGTAAGTTGTTCGGATGGCTGTGTTCTGGGAATGCTGCACGTATTGTTCGACTTTTGCCTTTACACATTTTTGTCCCGTCGCGTCGCGTCCCAGAATATATTTTAATTATTCACATAGGCCTACCTCAAACAGTTTTGAATGAGTCGTTCTCAAACATCATATACATAATTATAACAACTTATGTCCCTTTGTTTGACTTAGACTTTAAGGGGTGAGGGGGGTGGGGGGGGGGGGGGATTCATCACCTTCAGTGATAGCTGCCTCTACGTCTTTTGTGATCGCGCTTATGTTGATTTTTTTGATTGGAGTCAGATATTAACCAATGATCATAGTTCTTATAATATTTTGCAGGTTACAGATTTGTAGCTGATGGATTCACGATCACTGATGACATGAAAAAAGATTTCGAACGCGATGGTTATGTAATGGTCAGGTATATATTTTGTATGTTTCCGTCGTTGGTGAATTCTTACTATAATAGCATATGTTGTCCTTTGTCAGAACTACTACATTGTAGAACCAAATTGACTTGTAATCAAGTTCACCGCTAAACACCACTGTTTTTTCCTTCTTCTAAGACGTTAACTCATTCAGGTCCATTTGAAAGAAATTTACCCTTTTTGACATTTTTGAACGATTAAGGAGATGAACATTTTAAAAGCCGTGGGTTTGCTCCTATCACGCTGTAAATGTTCATGAAATAACAATAACAACTTCGATTAACATTCTATGAATTTAAAATAAACACACACAAGCAAGATTTTACGCAAGCATAAAATAGCTGCCGAGATAGCATTATATCTGGGTAGGAACTGGACACAAACTTTAACATAATAACAGATCAAGTAACGTGTGTTAAAACAATATTAAAATACGAAGACGTAAACATGCCAAGTACCAGACACTTTCTTCCCATTCTTTACCATCAGTTCTTCCAACCAAACATTTCGTTTTGGCCAAGTCCTTGACCTGCGTTACATATTGATTACATATTCACCTTTGAAGACATGCTAGAATTACACATCAGCACAGAAATACAACTGTTCACATGCAAGGGATGTGTGTGCATCACAATACAAATATCATGTTCACTGCTACCATGATGCGTTATTAAAGCGAACAACTCAAAGAATCTGTTCATTGCTACCTTACCATGTGCAATTATGAAAACCGTATAACGGAAGCGAATAAAACATTCTTTAATATAAATAAAAATCACAAACTATAACGGTTTAACATGTAACAAATTAATGTAGATGTTTGATTGTCTAAAGCGTTTATCATTACGTTGTACTTAAAGGCTTACATGGCATCCATTGAACTGATTATTTTCTAGTCAGAGTAATCGGCCTTCTTTAGTACGGTATCTTTTATCCCTTGAACTGAGCATTTTCTAATCTGAGACATTGGTCTTCGTAACACCAATGTCTCAGATTAGAAAATGCGGGAGGTCGTGGGTTCGAGTCCCCTGACCGCGTCATACCAAAGACTTTAAAAATGGAGTAGTCACTTGTAACCCTTGCCTGACGAGCAAATAATGGGTAGTGCTGCGACTGATTGACCAGTGTCAGAATAATGTGACTGGCGGGTGGGGGTATCATGTCTTCTACGGCATGGTATTCCAGTGTGGCAGCACTATAAAGAAACCATTGAGTTCGCTGCTTCAAGTAGACATATCCTCACATCACACTACAACAAACAGATAAAAGTCCAGACATTGTGCCTATAATCGTCAGGTATGACGCCTGTCGTAGGTGGAGGGACTATAATCCTTAGAAATACACACACGTCTTCGTAACACTAAGTACGATAAAGTTTGTCCGTTGAACAGTCTTTTCTAATCCGCATCTTCGGCCTTGTATGATACGATAACTGTAACCGATTATTTTTAGGGGACTATTGACAGATGCCGAAGTAAAACATGTGGAGAAGTGTTTAACAGAAGGAAGTTTCTCCAACTATACATACGGCGTAAGTTCACGCATAAGTTTTTTCATCTGACTGTGGCGTGTCTGGCAGTTTCATAACACTGGCATCTGGCAGTGACATCTCTTGCAGTGACGTGTCTGGCGTGACATGTGGCAGTGGCGTGTCTGGCAGTGGCATCTCTTGCAGTGACATGTCTGGCAGTGACATGTGGCAGTGACGTGTCTGGCAGCGACATCTCTTGTAGTGACATCTCTTGCAGTGGCGTTTCTAGCAGTGACATGTGACAATGGTATCTGGCAGTGACATGTCTTGCAGTGTCGTGTCTTGCAGTGACATTTCTTGCAGTGACTACCTGCCAATGACATCTGAGGTGACATGTCTGACAGTAATATCTGATGTTATTTGATGTTATTTCGTGTCTCACTTCCCCTTAAGTCGTTATCCTTTCATGAGCTTTTGTGTTTTAACAGATCATGAACTCATTTGATCTGGTTTCGTTTCTCACCACCTCTTAAGTTGTGGTTATTTTGTGACCACGTGTTTTAACCCAACATAAACCCGATTTTATTTTATTTCGTTTTATTTCGTTTTATTTCACAACTTATTCTAGGTTCCAGATGGAGACGGTCGAGCAGCACACATGATCCTCTGGAATCACCCCGGTGTTGACGTCAAGGGTATGATCGCCAGGTGTGAGAAGATCGCCGGGTCATGTGAGCAGGTACACTCGAACTTGAAATCCATTTATATTATTAAATAGACGACACACATGCATTAACAGCAAGTTCAGATGGCATTTATCTTCAAATCAGTCTACTTCCCTAGCCTTTTATGATCCGTAGGTACTCGTTATATATAGTTTTTAGCTCTACTGATCAAAGATCAGCAGAGCTTTTGCCGTGGTGCGGTGTCCGTCGTCCATCCGTAAACAAATATCAAAGTAGATTCTCTCCTCTGAAACTACTAGATGGATTTTCCCATGATGTGTAGTTGAGCCTAGCAGAATTTCACGTTGATGTGAAATCCAAGATGGCCGCCAAAGCTAAAATTAGATTTTTAAAAACAAGTTTGTTGCGACGACTTCTTAAACTATAAGTGATATTGATATGGGACTTTTTCTAATATGATCACCATGACATGTTGTTGATCCTTGTCTAAAGTCATCTTTGTTTAAATAGAGTTATATAGTAAAAATATGTAGCGACTACTCATCCGAAACTACTTCACGGATTTTCATGAAACTTCACAGAAACGTTGCTCTTGATGTCTAATTAGGTCGGCCGAAAATTAAAGATGGCCGCCACAGCTAAAAATATATTTTTAAAAAACAAGTTTGTAGCGACTACTTCTTGAAAACTATAAGTGATTGATATGGGACTTTTAAAATGATCAGCATGACATGATGTTGCTCCTTGACGAAAATCATTTTGATTCGACATTAAACATGGCCAGTCCAATGGCCAGCTGTATTTACATAGAGTTATATAATAAACATTTGTAGCGACTACTCCTATAAAATTATTTGACGGATTTTCATGAAACTTCACAGGAATGGTGCACTTGATGTCTTATTGATCCTAGCAAAATTTCAGGTCGGGCGGATATTCAAGATGGCCGCCTCGGCTAAAAATAGGTTTAAAAAAAACAAATGTTAAGCGACTCCTTGAAAACTATAAGTGATATCGATATGGGACTTTTTTTAAAATGATCAGCATGCCATGATGTTGGTCATTGCTGAAAATCATTTTGATTTGACGTTAAACATGGCTGCCAGCGGTCATCTTTGTTTACAAGAGTTATATAGTAAAAACTTGTAGCGACTCCTCTGAAACTAGGTATCAAAACCTATCAGTAGAACTTCAAGGTCATTGACCTCTTGTTTATGTATTGGTGTGGTACTGTTTTTGCAAACAGTGTTTTTAATTTTGTTTTAGGATGGTAGGGGCCGCGGTGGACAGTGTGTTTATTTTGTATTGGGATTGGGATGGTAGGGGCCGCGGTGGACAGTGCGTTTATTTTGCATTGGGATGGTAGGGTGCTTATTTTTGTATGGAGATGGTAGAGGCTGCGGTGGCCCAGTGGATAGCATGTTGGACTCTGAATCCGGTGATCACGGGTTCGAGCCTCCATGACACCACTGGGTTACTTCGTTCTTAGGCAAGACACTTAACCTATCCTCGTCCGTCAGATGGGTAAACCAGGCGTTACCTGTATCTGAGTCATTCCTCCGAGCACGATGAAAAACCAAAGGATAGTAAGAGTAGGGTATCTATTTGATAGTAAGAGTTTCCTAACTCCTATTCATCCTGCACTCTCTAGGGAGGCTCGAAACCTTATCCTGATAAAGAGTCGTTAAACAACAATTAAATTGAATTTATTGTGATGTCTTTCATTTAGTGCATTTATTGCAGTTCCTGGGAGGAGAGGCGTACCACTATCAATCGAAATTGATGAAAAAGCCAGCAAAGATTGGCGGCAAACACATTTGGCATCAGGACTATGGGTAATGTCAAGTTCGTCTTTAAGAAAAGGGCCGTAGTTAGGGGTATTATTTAGTTACGCGCAGGTCATGGTTCCAAGCTTTGAAACATGGAGTTCGTACAAAAGAGTTTACCTCCTTTTAGTGGTAGTTTTCATCTAATACAAGGTATGTATGTCTGAACCTGCACACGCATGTATCAAGCATGACCTCTTCCATTTTCTGCTAGCTGTGTCTGCGGGTATCTACAAAAAACAGGTTTGAAAGCCCAACAGCAATCACAACAATTACAAGAGAAAATAGAAGCAAAGTGTGTGACACCACAAACATAAAAGAGTTAACAATAGGGCTACCGCCTTGGAACGATCTGTGGCAAAAAAGGTCGTTGGGTTTTAGGTTTAAGGGTGTACCAAACCTTACTCTTACCCTATTATCATCCCAATAAAATGCGACGGTGTAAATAAAGTAATCTCCGTCAGCCTATATCCTCTAACAAACTAGGCAGCGTTAATAGGCAATATAACAGAGATAATCATGTATGTATGAAAATAAAAGTAAGAAAGTAAGTACTCAGTGACTTGGCAGAGATAATAAATGATTAAAGGCACGACAAGACATTATGGTAGACAAACACCAAACGTTACCCTCCTTTTAGGATTTAGGTAAGACGTCATAATAGGATCCACAATCTGTCCAGTCACTGCCAAATCAAAGTGGAAAGAATAGGAGCAAACTATAAACAGGTCATCTTGAGGCCACTCGACATGCAGTGCGTTGCAACATGATAGGGTCAATACCTCTTTTGAAAAACCTTTCAACAAGTTAAATAAATACATGTTTTAAGAAGCCTATATAGAATAGAATATAATGTAAGATATCATTGACTGAACGTTTAATACGTAACGCTGCAAGTTCTTGCCAGCTGACGGGTGTATTGCCGCCTTATGCTCATATATAATTGTAATCCTGCATGCGCCCTTCCGGTCACGAATTGGTGGAAGGCGGTACTCTCTTTCTACTTCTCTTTCAGTCAATGGTTCAAACTATTCATCTTCGGAAATAACTAATGATCTGCAGCAGAGAACTATTGACCTCTACCTCATTTCAGTCAGTACTTCACCGCTCTGGGTCAATATTCATTCCCTTGGAAGAATATTTTTATTCATCAACCTCAGCAAACGAAGATTGTTGTATCGGGTGTCAACGCATTTTATGTTTATGGTGTCACGTATTTGTAGATAATTGTTTATCACTGTAATTGTTGTGTCGCATGATTAGCATGGCAGACACTTTGGGATCATTTTGTCCGTCGTCGTTCGTCGTCTGTCATCCGTTTTCCCTCACACTTTGACCTGCAACCTAATCTAAGGCCATAACATGAAATGTATTTGACCTATGAGACACACGTGTTCCATGAACACCCTTCAAGTCATTTATTTTGAATATGTGTTTTAGTTGACTGCGTTCTGTAAAACTACATTTCTGTTCGACTCCTGTTTCCACGTCCACTCTTCTAGATGTTTAACTCCTGTTTCCACGTCCACTCTTCTAGATGTTCGACTCCTGTATCCACGTCTACTCTTCTAGATGTTCGTCTCCTGTATCCACGTCTACTCGTCTAGATGTTCGAACTCTGTATCGACGTCTACTCTTCTAAATGTTCGACTCTGCATCCGCGTCTACTCTTTTAGATGTTCGACTCCTGTATCCTCGTCTACTCTTCTAGATGTTCAACTCCTGTATCCACGTCTACTCGTCTAGATGTTCGACTCCTACATCCACGTGTACTCTTCTAAATGTTCGACTCCTGCATCCGCGTCTACTCTTCTTGATATTCGACTCCTGAATCTACGTCTACTCTTCTAGATGTCCGACTCCTATATCCACATCTACTCTTGTAGATGTTCGACTCCTGTATCCACTCTACTCGTCTAAATGTTCGACTCCTACATCCACGTGTACTCTTCTAGATGTTCGACTATCCGCGGCTGCTCTTCTAGATGTTGTACTCCTGTATCCACGTGTACACTTCTAGAAGTTTGACTCCAGTATCCGCGTATACTCTCATAGATGTTCGACTCCTGTATCCCCGTTTACTCTTCTAGATGTTCGACTCCTGTATCCACGTCTACTCTTCTAGAATTTCAACTCAATTATCCACGTCTACTCTTCTAGAAGTTCGACTCCTGTATCCATGTCTACTCTTCTAGATGTTCGACTCCTGTATCCACGTTTACTCTACTTGATGTTCGACTCCTGTATCCACGTCTACTCTTGTAGATGTTCGACTCCTGTGTCCACGTCTCCTCTTCTAGAAGTTCGACTAATGTATCTACTCCTACTGACCGTTCCAAGTCAATAACCCTATCTTCACCACCATTTCGGTTGCAATTTTGCCTTTTTAATTGTATAATTAATTAAATATTGTTCCTTGTTTGTAATGCAGTATGGACCTACGATACTATTGAGTTTGGATGCTGTGATTTCTATAGGACCATATATCTCATTACTGTATGTCCGTCTACTCTTCTAGATGTTCGACTCCTGTATCTTCGTCTAATCTTTAAGAAGTTCGACCTCTGTATCCACGTAGTCTCTTCTAAATGTTCGACTCCTACATCCACTTCTACTCTTCTCGATGTTCGACTCCTGTATCCTCGTCTACTCTTATAAATGTTCGACTCCTGTATCTACGTCTACGCTTCTTGATGTTCGACTCCTGTATCCACGTCTCCTCTTCTGAATGTTCGACTCCTGTATCGACGTCTACTCTTATAGAAGATCGACTGCTGAATCTACGTCTACATTTCTAGAAGTTCGGCTCCTGTATCCACGTCTACTCTTGTAGATGTTCGACTCCTGTATCGACGTCTACTCTTATAGAAGATCGACTTCTGAATCTACGTCTACATTTCTAGAAGTTCGACTTCTGTATCCACGTCTACTCTTCTGGATGTTCGACTCCTGTATCCACATCTATTCTTCTAAATGTTCGACTCCTGTATCCACGTCTACTCTTCTAAATGTTCGACTCCTGTATCCACATCTATTCTTCTAAATGTTCGCCTCTCGTATCCACGTCTAATCTTCTAAATTTTCGACTCCTGTATCGACGTCTACTCTTATAGAAGATCGACTTCTGAATCTACGTCTACATTTCTAGAAGTTCGACTTCTGTATCCACGTCTACTCTTCTAGATGTTCGACTCCTGTATCGACGTCTACTCTTATAGAAGATCGACTTCTGAATCTACGTCTACATTTCTAGAAGTTCGACTTCTGTATCCACGTCTACTCTTCTGGATGTTCGACTCCTGTATCCACGTCTACTCTTCTAAGTGTTCAATTCCTGTATCTACGTCTACTCTTCTGGATGTTCGAGTCCTACATCAACGTCTTCCCTTCTAGATGTTTGACTTCTGTATCCACGTCTACTCTTCTTGATGTTGGTTTTCTGTATCTACGTCTACTATCTAGCAGTTCGCCTCCCGAATCCACGTCTATTACTCTAAATGTTCGAATACTACATCCACGTCTACTCTTGTAGAAGTTCGACAACTGTATCCACGTCTTCTCATCTAGAAGTTTGACTCCTGTAGCCACGTCTAATCTTCTAGATGTTCGAATCCTGTATCCACGTCTATTCTTCTAGAAGTTCGACTCCTATATCCACGTCTACTCTTATAGATGTACGACTACTGTATCGACGTCAACACTTTTAGATGTTCGACGCCTGCAACAATGTCTAGTCTTGATGTTCGACTTCTGTATCCACGTCTACTCTTCTAAGTGTTAGACTCCTGTATCCTAGTCTACTCTTGTTGATTTTCGACTGCTGTATCCACGTCTACTCATCTTTAAAGTCAATTCCTGTACCTGAAGGAAATCAGACTTTATAAATCATTATAATATGTTCTTATACATATTTTCTTGTTTACGCACCCGTTGACGGACATTTTTTTGATTTGCATATGAACATAGTTTATATTGCTACGATATCATCCCTTATTTGTAAATGTTTTTATCTTTATACATCTGCATTAATTTGTAATTACTATTTCATTTCTTCATCTTTCATCAGTTTTTGCGCACAATATGACATATTTATGTGTCGACGTGCCATAAAACACCACTAATTCACTTCTACTTTTCTCATGTTCGACTCCTGTATCCACGCCTACTAAACGTGAAGTTCGACACCTGTATCCACGTCTACTCTTTCAGATGTTCGACTCATGTACCATGTCTACTCTTCTAGAGTTCGACTTCTGTATCCATGTCTACTCTTCTATAAGTTCGACGCCTGTATCCGCGTCTACTCTTTTAAAAGATCGACTCCTGTATCCACGTCTACTCTTCTAGATGTTCGACTACTGTATCCACGTCTACTCCTTTAGAAGATCGACTCCTGTAACCACGTCTACTCCTTTAGATATTCGACTCTTGTATCCACGTCTACTCCTTTAGAAGATCGACTCTTGTATCCACGTCTACTCCTTTAGATATTCGACTCTTGTATCCACGTCTACTCCTTTAGAAGATCGACTCACCACCCCCCCCCCCACCCCGCCCCCCCCCCCCCGAAATGTAACCCACCTGTTGACCGTGGGTGGCGACCCGTGTCGTTGGAGAAGGGAGTCCTGGTGGTTGAGTGGCGTGGAGATCTGGTAGTTATCTCTACGTTGCAACACACCACTTTGGTCCGGACTTCAACTAGACGGGCGGTCAGATTTGGCCCGATCTGATCAATCGGTTTGTCAAGCCAGCTATAAGAGACCCGACCTTATTATTCAGACAGTACCAGTACACTGTATCTTACTTACTTTTTATGTTGTTCTACTTCAAACATTATATAGATAGGGTCTTTTATGGCGGTGGCGCACGGGCTAATCATGTATTTCAAAACGCTATATGGCTATACTCGTGCCACTTTTTAAGCGGAACATAAGTGCGGCTCTTTGACTTTTTAGTTAAGGGGTTACGTCCGCTGGGTGGTATGGGGGGTCTGACGCGTTAGCTTTATATGAGTATACCTTCTACGTATTCTTGGCATTTTGCTGTTGGATATCCACAGCAAATGTCCCCTTGTTGGACTCCGCGGTGGGTGAGAAGCGTGGGAGATGAATTCTTAACGCCACATCATGGCATCACAAAACGCACAAACAACTAACAAAAGAAAAAAAAGCAGAACCTGAATCTGATACTGAGGAACCAGTGATCAATCACTCATTTCCTCGTTTTCTCATTATCGAATCGGAAAACGGGGAAAAACCCATTACAGATATTTCACCTTTTGTAATCGAAAAAACTGTCCATTCCATTGCTGGACATGTTAAACAAATTAAAAAGTTAAAAAACAAAACTCTCCTGATTGAAACAGAAAAGAAATCTCATTCGGATAATTTATTAACTATAACACAAATTTTAAACACCAAAGTAAAGTGCTATCCTCATTCCTCTATGAACATCTCCAAAGGCGTCATCAGGTGCCCGGATCTCTCCGGAGTACCTGAAGATGAAATTGTCAGTGAGCTTGCGCCACAGTTAGTGACTGCGGCTCGCAGAATAACCATCAAGAGGAATGACACAATTATCACTACAAATACAATCATTCTCACATTTGCAACACCCGTATTACCAAAAACAATAAAGGTGGCATATCTGCAATTGCATGTTGACGCCTACATTCCAAACCCGTTACGTTGCTACAACTGCCAAGCCTTTGGGCACCACAACTCCAGGTGTACTAAAGAAGAACGTTGTGGTAAATGTGGCGAGTCTGCATACACGCATAACGAATCAGATTGTCCTAACGACCTCAAATGTACCAACTGCGGTCTAGGACATCACGCAAATTCAAAATTATGTGAAAAATTCAAAAAAGAAAAAAAAATCATAACAGTTAAATACACACAAAACATTCCATTTCCAGAAGCAAGAAAATTAGTTGAACAAAAATATAAAATTTCAAGTCCGATCTCTTACGCATCTATTCTCAAAACAACAGCAACACACACAGAATGCAGGGATGCAAGTACGCAATACGAACCACAGCCAGAAATTCAAAATACAAAGAATACTTCCTCAGTATCAAATCCAAACAAAAGTCAACAAACACAAACCAAAATTAAACTTTTCTCCTAATCAAACCTTTTCATTTAAATCCAACACAAAATCGGCAAGCTCTGGCAATACCAAGAGCATGTCAATTTCTCAGAATTGGAAAGGGGGTTCTTCTAAGACTGTGAAGTCTAGTAGTTCCCCAGTCGTAAAGCCTAATACTTCCTCGGTTGGAAGGCCTAGTGCTGCTCCAACTAAGGAAGTTGGAAAGCCTAGTGCTTCTTCTCCAACTAAGGAACACAAGGAGCAGCCAAAGGTGTCTAACGGCCCTATTGAGCTGCATAACAAATTCGAACAGCTCATGGACATTTCAGAGCCGGCAGCTGCATTGCCACTTCCATCCTCGCATGAGAAGTTAGTTGAGGTGCCACTTCATCTGACTTCTTCCAGGGAGGATTCATCAGTGGAGATGTCGCTGCTTGAGTCTCCTAAGACCTCTCCTAAATCTAAGGCCAAAAATAAAAATAAAATTAAAAGTCGCCTTAACGCTCAATAATGGGTAAAACTAATAAGATCATTCAATGGAATTGTCGAGGTTTGAAACCAAATTATGATGAAATCAGCTTAATTTTAAATGAACACAACCCTATTGCCTTTTGTCTTCAAGAAACATTCTTGAAGACAAGTGATAAGGTATCTTTTAAACAATACTCACTATACAATCATATTTGTGATACCGGGGACAAGGCGACTGGTGGAGTTTCGATAATCGTTAATCGAAACATTCCTCACAGACCTGTTCCGTTGAAAACAAATTTACAAGCTATTGCGGTCAGTGTTACTATGCACAGAGTCATAACAATATGTTCCTTATATTTACCACCTAGTTCTTCACTAGACCCTAAAGATCTAAATCACCTAGTTGCACAATTGCCATCACCTTTTATACTCTTGGGCGATTTTAATGCACACAACTACATCTGGGGATGTAAAGATATCAACGATAAAGGCAAGAAAATTGAGGATTTCTTAGCCAAAAACAATTTGTGTCTTTTTAATAATAATAACTTCGCAAGGCTGATTGGACTACGTTTCAATCTCTTTGCGAGGAACAATTAAAGCCTTCCGTTTTCGAGGATGTCGAAGACGCAACTGCTCTTTTTACCAAAACTCTTCACGATACAGCTGATCAAACCATTCCAAAAACCTCGGCAAATCCTAAGCGCCCACATAAACCATGGTACGACGATGACTGCAAAAAGGCAGTCAGCGATCGTAAAGCTGCATTAAATAATTTTAACTTGCGGCCAACTCAAACAAATTTAGATAACTTTAGAGTTTTTCGTGCGAAAGCCCGTCGTACTATTAAGGATAGCAAGAGGAAATCCTGGAGATCTTACGTCTCTAGGCTGAATTCTCGCTCATCTCTTAAGAAGACATGGGACATGGTCCGGAAAATAAGTGGTAAAGGTAATTCCAGTTCTGTAAACCATCTTAAAACAGATGATGGAGATATAACATCTGTCAAAGATATTACAAACACTTTAGCAGAAACTTTTTTAAAAAATTCTTCTTCTGAAAATTGTCAACCAAATTTTCTGAAAAATAAGAAACAAAAAGAACAGAAGAAGCTGAACTTCAAGTCGAAAAACTTGGAAAAATACAATAAACTTTTCACTCTCAAAGAACTTCGAGAGTCCCTTAAAAAGGCTCATGATACATCAGCTGGTCCTGATGATATCCATTATCAATTACTAAAACATTTACCTGAATCCTGTCTCTCTACCCTTCTTGATATATTTAATAAGGTTTGGGTGACGGGAAACTTCCCCGATTCTTGGCGGGAAGCAATCGTTATTCCAGTCCCCAAACCTGGAAAGGATCATACGGACCCAATAAATTATCGCCCTATTGCTTTAACGAGTTGTATATGTAAAACCATGGAAAGAATGATTAATGAGAGACTCGTTTGGTACCTGGAATCCAACAAGCTGATAACAAAGTATCAAAGTGGATTCCGGCGCCAACGAGGCACAACAGACAATCTCATTCGATTTGAATCATTTATTAGGGAAGCTTTCGTAAAAAAAGAACATCTAGTCGCTGTATTTTTTGACTTGGAGAAAGCTTATGATACTGCATGGAAGTACGGTATTATGAATGATCTACATGACATTGGTCTTAGAGGCCGATTACCCATTTGTATAGAGAATTTCTTAGATGATAGACAGTTTCGTGTCCGAATGGGTTCAACCCTCTCTGATATTCATGAACAGGAGATGGGCGTTCCACAGGGCAGCATACTATCTGTTACACTTTTTAATATAAAGATTAACAGTATAGTAAAGTGCATCAATCCAGATGTGGATTGTTCGCTATATGTTGACGACTTTGTTATATGTTACCGTGCAAAAAACATGAATACTATCGAGAGACAATTAAAACAATGTCTCAATAAACTTCAGACCTGGTCTGATGAAAATGGTTTTAAATTTTCTAAATCTAAAACTAATTGTATGCACTTTTGTCAACTTCGTAAACATCATGAAGACCCTCATCTAACACTGGATGGGTCACCAATACCAGTAGTGGATGAGGCAAAATTCCTTGGTCTTCTTTTCGACCGTAAATTAACGTTTATACCACACCTTAAATACTTGAAGGCCAAATGCCTTAAAGCTCTTAACTTACTTAAAGTTGTTGCAAACACTAATTGGGGAGCAGATCGAAAAGTCCTCTTGCAACTTTACTGATCTCTTATCAGATCCAAGCTGGACTACGGCTCAATAGTATATGGATCGACTCGCAAGTCGTACTTGCAGATGCTCGACCCTATACATAATCAAGGATTACGACTCGCCTTAGGTGCCTTTCGTACATCACCAGCCGAAAGTCTATATGTTGAAGCCAATGAACCATCACTGTCTCATAGACGAGACAAATTAGCTCTTCAATACGCCATAAAATTAAAGTCTAACCCTTCAAACCCAACTTTCGATAATGTTTTTAATCCTAGTTGTGAACCTCTTTTTGATCGAAAACCGAAGGCCATTCGATCATTTGGTCTTCGTATTAAACCAAAATTAAGAGACACTGAACTCGACCTAAATTTGATTGCCAAGTACAAAGTACCACAAATTCCACCGTGGACTTTGGAAACTCCAACAATTATTTTTGATCTTTGTAATAATAACAAATCCAGTACAGACCCTACTGTCTTTCAAAGCAAATTTAATGAAATTATATCGAAATACAGTGACTTTCAACATATCTACACAGATGGCTCTAAAGATGGAGATAAGGTAGCTGCAGCAGCTGTTCACAAACACAGCATAAAGAGCCGCCTGCCTGTCAAGGCCTCTATCTTTTCAGCTGAACTTAAGGCAATTGAACTTGCCTTAAATTATATTCATGAATCCGATGATGACCATTTTGTAATCTTTTCTGATTCCCTTTCATCTCTTCAAGCACTGGGTAATATGAAACATGATAACCCAGTTGTGCTTCAACTTTTAGAAAAGTACAATTCTCTTATAATTGATAATGCTATTATTTTCTGCTGGCTTCCAAGCCATGTAGGAATACGTGGTAATGAAAGAGCTGATAGTGCTGCTAAGACAGCATTAGATTTACATATATCTAATACCAAATTACCTTATACTGATTTTAAAAGTTGTATTAACACATATATTCGTAGCTCTTGGCAAACCGCTTGGGATTTGTCAGTTAAACAATAAACTCCATTCAATTAAACCGTTACTCGGAGAATGGCGTTCTTCTAGTAGACCCGTTCGTCGAGAGGAAGTTATTCTAGCCCGGTGCAGGATAGGGCATACACGTTATACTCATTCATATTTATTACAAGGTGAGCAATTACCAGAATGTATACCCTGCTTTGCACCGTTAACGGTCAAACACATCTTATTGGAATGTGTAGACTTTGATCCTATGCGTCAAAGGTACTACAATGTTAATACTATGAAAGAGTTATTTGATACAGTAGATTTTAGTCTTGTTTTCGATTTCGTAAAAGAGATCAGACTATATAAATCATTATAATGTGTTCTTATATATATATTTACTTGTTTATATGTCCGTTGACGGGCATTTGTTGATTTACATTACATAGTTTATATTACACCTTCTTATGCCTTATTTTTTTAAAATAGTTTATATCTTTATATATTTACACTTATTTTTAAATTATACTTCATTTTCCATCAATTTTTGCGCACAATATATGACCTATTTATGTGTCGACGTGCCGTAAAACAACATTCATTCATTCATTTAGAAGATCGACTCTTGTATCCACGTCTACTCCTTTAGAAGATCGACTCCTGTATCCACGTCTACTCCTTTAGATATTCGACTCTTGTATCCACGTCTACTCCTTTAGATATTCGACTCTTGTATCCACGTCTACTCCTTTAGAAGATCGACTCCTGTATCCACGTCTACTCCTTTAGAAGATCGACTCCTGTATCCACGTCTACTCCTTTAGAAGATCGACTCCTGTCTCCACGTCTACTCTTCTAGATGTTCGACTCTTGTATCCACGTCTACTCCTTTAGAAGATCGACTCCTGTATCCACGTCTACTCCTTTAGAAGATCGACTCCTGTATCCACGTCTACTCCTTTAGAAGATCGACTCCTGTATCCATGTCTACTCTTCTAGATGTTCGACTCCTGTATCCACGTCTACTACTTTAGAAGATCGACTCCTACATCCACGTCTATTCCTTTAGAAGATCAACTCCTGTATCCACGTCTACTCCTTTAGAAGATCGACTCCTGTATCCACGTCTACTCTTCTAGATGTTCGACTCCTGTATCCACGTCTACTCCTTTAGATGATCGACTCCTGTATCCACATCTACTCTTCTAGATGTTCGACTCTTGTATCCACGTCTACTCCTTTAGATATTCGACTCTTGTATCCACGTCTACTCCTTTAGAAGATCGACTCCTGTATCCACGTCTACTCCTTTAGAAGATCGACACCTGTATCCACGTCTACTCTTTTAGATGTTCGACTCCTGTATCCACGTCTACTCCTTTAGAAGATCGACTCCTGTATCCACGTCTACTCTTCTAAATGTTCGACTCCTGTATCCACGTCTACTCCTTTAGATATTCGACTCTTGTATCCACGTCTACTCCTTTAGAAGATCGACTCTTGTATCCACGTCTACTCCTTTAGAAGATCGACTCTTGTATCCACGTCTACTCTTTTAGATATTCGACTCTTGTATCCACGTCTACTCCTTTAGAAGATCGACTCCTGTATCCATGTCTACTCTTCTAGATGTTCGACTCCTGTATCCACGTCTACTCTTTTAGATATTCGACTCTTGTATCCACGTCTACTCCTTTAGGTATTCGACTCTTGTATCCACGTCTACTCCTTTAGAAGATCGACTCCTGTATCCACGTCTACTCTTCTAGATGTTCGACTCCTGTATCCACGTCTACTCCTTTAGAAGATCGACTCCTGTATCCAAGTCTACTCTTCTAGATGTTCGACTCCTGTATCCACGTCTACTCTTCTAGATATTCGACTCCTGTATCTACGTCTACTCCTTAAGATATTCGACTCTTGTATCCACGTCTACTCCTTTAGAAGATCGACTCTTGTATCCACGTCTACTCCTTTAGAAGATCGACTCCTGTATCCACGTCTACTCTTCTAGATGTTCGACTCCTGTATCCACGTCTACTCCTTTAGAACATCGACTCCTGTATCCACGTCTACTCTTCTGGATGTTCGACTCCTGTATCCACGTCTACTCTTGTAGATGTTCGACTCCTGTGTCTACGTATCCTCTTCTAGAAGTTCGACTAATGTATCTACTCCTACTGACCGTTCCAAGTCAATAACCCTATCTTCACCACCATTTCGGTTGCAATTTTGCCTTTTTAATTGTATAATTAATTAAATATTGTACCTTGTTTGTAATGCAGTATGGACCTACGATACTATTGAGTTTGGATGCTGTGATTTCTATAGGACCATATATCTCATTACTGTATGTCCGTCTACTCTTCTAGATGTTCGACTCCTGTATCTTCGTCTAATCTTTTAGAAGTTCGACCTCTGTATCCACGTAGTCTCTTCTAAATGTTCGACTCCTACATCCACTTCTACTCTTCTCGATCTTCGACTCTTGTATCCTCGTCTACTCTTCTAAATGTTCGACTCCTGTATCCACGTCTACGCTTCTTGATGTTCGACTCCTGTATCCACGTCTCCTCTTCTGAATGTTCGACTCCTGTATCGACGTCTACTCTTATAGAAGATCGACTGCTGAATCTACGTCTACATTTATAGAAGTACGGCTCCTGTATCCACGTCTACTCTTCTAGATGTTCGACTCCTGTATTCAACGTCTACTCTTATAGAAGATCGACTTCTGAATCTACGTCTACATTTCTAGAAGTTCGACTTCTGTATCCACGTCTATTCTTCTGGATGTTCGACTCCTGTATCCACATCTATTCTTCTAAATGTTCGACTACTGTATCCACGTCTACTCTTCTAAATGTTCGACTCCTGTATCCACATCTATTCTTCTAAATGTTCGACTCTCGTATCCACGTCTAATCTTCTAAATTTTCGACTCCTGTATCGACGTCTACTCTTATAGAAGATCGACTTCTGAATCTACGTCTACATTTCTAGAAGTTCGACTTCTGTATCCACGTCTACTCTTCTAGATGTTCGACTCCTGTATCGACGTCTACTCTTATAGAAGATCGACTTCTGAATCTACGTCTACATTTCTAGAAGTTCGACTTCTGTATCCACGTCTACTCTTTTGGATGTTCGACTCCTGTATCCACGTCTACTCTTCTAAGTGTTCAATTCCTGTATCTACGTCTACTCTTCTAGATGTTCGAGTCCTACATCAACGTCTTCCCTTCTAGATGTTCGACTTCTGTATCCACGTCTACTCTTCTTGATGTTTGTTTCCTGTATCTACGTCTACTTTTCTAGCAGTTCGCCTCCTGAATCCGCGTCTATTACTCTAAATGTTCGAATACTACATCCACGTCTACTCTTCTAGAAGTTCGACAACTGTATCCACGTCTTCTCATCTAGAAGTTTGACTCCTGTAGCCACGCCTAATCTTCTAGATGTTCGAATCCTGTATCCACGTCTATTCTTCTAGAAGTTCGACTCCTATATCCACGTCTACTCTTATAGATGTACGACTACTGTATCGACGTCAACACTTTTAGATGTTCGACGCCTGCAACAATGTCTAGTCTTGATGTTCGACTTCTGTATCCACGTCTACTCTTCTAAGTGTTAGACTCCTGTATCCTAGTCTACTCTTGTTGATTTTCGACTCCTGTATCCACGTCTACTCATCTATAAAGTCAATTCCTGTAGCTGAAGTAAATCAGACTTTATAAATCATTATAATATGTTCTTATACATATTTTCTTGTTTACGCACCCGTTGACGGACATTTTTTTGATTTGCATATGAACATAGTTTATATTGCTACGATATCATCCCTTATTTGTAAATGTTTTTATCTTTATACATCTGCATTAATTTGTAATTACTATTTCATTTCTTCATCTTTCATCAGTTTTTGCGCACAATATGACATATTTATGTGTCGACGTGCCATGAAACACCACTAATTCACTTCTACTCTTCTCATGTTCGACTCCTGTATCCACGCCTACTAAACGTGAAGTTCGACACCTGTATCCACGTCTACTCTTTCAGATGTTCGACTCATGTACCATGTCTACTCTTCTAGAGTTCGACTTCTGTATCCATGTCTACTCTTCTATAAGTTCGACGCCTGTATCCGCGTCTACTCTTTTGAAAGATCGACTCCTGTATCCACGTCTACTATTCTAGATGTTCGACTACTGTATCCACGTCTACTCCTTTAGAAGATCGACTCCTGTATCCACGTCTACTCCTTTAGATATTCGACTCTTGTTTCCACGTCTACTCCTTTAGAAGATCGACTCTTGTATCCACGTCTACTCCTTTAGATATTCGACTCTTGTATCCACGTCTACTCCTTTAGAAGATCGACTCTTGTATCCACGTCTACTCCTTTAGAAGATCGACTCCTGTATCCACGTCTACTCCTTTAGATATTCGACTCTTGTATTCACGTCTACTCCTTTAGATATTCGACTCTTGTATCCACGTCTACTCCTTTAGAAGATCGACTCCTGTATCCACGTCTACTCCTTTAGAAGATCAACTCCTGTATCCATGTCTACTCCTTTAGAAGATCGACTCCTGTCTCCACGTCTACTCTTCTAGATGTTCGACTCCTGTATCCACGTCTACTCCTTTAGAAGATCGACTCCTGTATCCACGTCTACTCCTTTAGAAGATCGACTCCTGTATCCAAGTCTACTCCTTTAGAAGATCGACTCCTGTATCCACGTCTACTCTTCTAGATGTTCGACTCCTGTATCCACGTCTACTACTTTAGAAGATCGACTCCTACATCCACGTCTACTCCTTTAGAAGATCGACTCCTGTATCCACGTCTACTCCTTTAGAAGATCGACTCCTGTATCCACGTCTACTCTTCTAGATGTTCGACTCCTGTATCCACGTCTACTCCTTTAGATGATCGACTCCTGTATCCACGTCTACTCTTCTAGATGTTCGACTCCTGTATCCACGTCTACTCCTTTAGAAGATCGACTCCTACATAAACGTCTACTCCTTTAGAAGATCGACTCCTGTATCCACGTAAACTCTTCTAGATGTTCGACTCCTGTATCCACGTCTACTCCTTTAGAAGATCGACTCCTGTATCCACGTCTACTCTTCTAGATATTCGACTCCTGTATCCACGTCTACTCCTTTAGATGATCGACTCCTACATCCACGTGTACTTTTCTAGATATTCGACTCCTGTATCCACGTCTACTCTTTTAGATATTCGACTCTTGTATCCACGTCTACTCCTTTAGATATTCGACTCTTGTATCCACGTCTACTCCTTCAGATATTCGACTCTTGTATCCACGTCTACTCCTTTAGAAGATCGACTCCTGTATCCATGTCTACTCCTTTAGAAGATCGACTCCTTTATCCACGTCTACTCTTCTAGATGTTCCACTCCTGTATCCACGTCTACTCCTTTAGAAGATCGACTTCTGTACCCATGTCTACTCTTCTAGATGTTCGACTCTGTATCCACGTCTACTCATTTAGATATTCGACTCTTGTATCCACGTCTACTCCTTTAGGTATTCGACTCTTGTATCCACGTCTACTCCTTTAGAAGATCGACTCCTGTATCCACGTCTACTCTTCTAGATGTTCGACTCCTGTATCCACGTCTACTCCTTTAGAAGATCGACTCCTGTATCCACGTCTACTCTTCTAGATGTTCGACTCCTGTATCCACGTCTACTCTTCTAGATATTCGACTCCTGTATCTACGTCTACTCCTTAAGATATTCGACTCTTGTATCCACGTCTACTCCTTTAGAAGATCGACTCTTTTATCCACGTCTACTCCTTTAGAAGATCGACTCCTGTATCGACGTCTACTCTTCTAGATGTTCGACTCCTTTATCCACGTCTACTCCTTTAGAAGATCGACTCCTGTATCCACGTCTACTCTTTTAGATGTTCGACTCCTGTATCCACGTCTACTCTTCTAGATATTCGACTCCTGTATCCACGTCTACTCCTTTAGATATTCGACTCTTGTATCCACGTCTACTCCTTTAGAAGATCGACTCTTGTATCCACGTCTACTCCTTTAGAAGATCGACTCCTGTATCCACGTCTACTCTTGTAGATGTTCGACTCCTGTATCCACGTCTACTCTTCTAGATATTCGACTCCTGTATCCACGTCTACTCCTTTAGATATTCGACTCTTGTATCCACGTCTACTCCTTTAGAAGATCGACTCTTGTATCCACGTCTACTCCTTTAGAAGATCGACTCTTGTATCCACGTCTACTCTTCTAGATGTTCGACTCCTGTATCCACGTCTACTCCTTTAGAAGATCGACTCTTGTATCCACGTCTACTCCTTTAGAAGATCGACTCCTGTATCCATGTCTACTCTTCTAGATGTTCGACTCCTGTATCCACGTCTACTCTTCTAGATATTCGACTCCTGTATCCACGTCTACTCCTTTAGATATTCGACTCTTGTATCCACGTCTACTCCTTTAGAAGATCGGCTCTTGTATTCACGTCTACTCCTTTAGAAGATCGACTCCTGTATCCATGTCAACTCTTCTAGATGTTCGACTCCTGTATCCACGTCTACTCTTCTAGATATTCGACTCCTGTATTCACGTCTTCTCCTTTAGATATTCGACTTTTGTATCCACGTCTACTCCTTTAGAAGATCGACTCTTGTATCCACGTCTACTCTTTTAGATATTCGACTCCTGTATCCACGTCTACTCTTCTAGATGTTCGACTCTTGTATCCACGTCTACTCCTTTAGAAGATCGACTCCTGTATCCACGTCTACTCTTCTAGATGTTCGACTCCTGTATCCACGTCTACTCCTTTAGATATTCGACTCTTGTATCCACGTCTACTCCTTTAAAAGATCGACTCCTGTATCCACGTCTACTCTTCTCGATGTTCGACTCCTGTATCCACGTCTACTCTTCTAGATGTTCGACTCCTGTATCGACGTCTACTCTTCTAAATGTTCGACTCCTACATCCACGTGTAATCTTTTAGATGTTCGACTCCTGTATCCACCTCTACTTTTCTAGATGTTCGACTCCTGTATCCACGTCTACTCGTCTAGATGTTCGACCTCTGTATCCACAACTACTCTTCTAAATGTTCGACTCCTTTATCCACGTCTGCTCTTCTTGATGTTAGACTCCTGTATCCACGTCTACTCGTCTAGATGTTCGACCTCTGTATCCACAATTACTCTTCTAAATGTTCGACTCCTGTATCCACGTCTATTCTTCTAGATGTTCGACTCCTGTATCCACGTCTACTCGTCTAGATGTTTGACCTCTGTATCCACAACTACTCTTCTAAATGTTCGACTCCTGTATCCACGTCTACTCTTCTAGATGTTCGAATCCTGTATCCACGTCTACTTGTCTTCACGTTCGACTCTTGTATATACTTCTGCTCTTCCAGAAGTTCGACTCCTATATCCACGTCTACTCTTCTAGATGTTCGACTACTGTATCGACGTCAACACTTTTAAATGTTCGACGCCTGCAACCACGTCTAGTTTTCTAGATGTTCGACACCTGTATCCACGTATACTCTTCTAAATATTAGACTCCTGTATCCACGTCTACTCTTCTAAGTGTTAGACTCCTGTATCCACGTCTACCTTTCTAGATGTTCGACTCCTGTATCCACGTCTTCCTTTCTTGATGTTCGACTCCTGTATCCACGTCTATTCTTCTAGATGTTCGACGCCTGTATCTACGCCTACTGTGCTAGATGTTTGACTCCTTTATCCATGTCTACTCTTCTAGATGTTCCGACTCCTGTATCCACGTCTACTGTTCTAGATATTCGACCTCTGTATCCATCCACGTCTATTCTTCTAGATGTTCGACTCCTGTATCCACGTATACTCTTCCGGAAGTTCGACGCCTGTATCCACGTCTACTCTTCTAGAAGTTCAACTCCTGTATCCATTTCTACTCTTCTAGATGTTCGACTCCTGTATCCCCGTCTACTCTTCTAGGTATTCGACTTCTGTATCCACGTCTACTCTTCTAGAAGTTCTACTTCTGTATCCAAGTCTATTCTTCTAGAAGTTCGACGCCTGTATCCATGTCTACTCTTCTAGATGTTCAACTGCTGTATCCACGTATACTCTTCTAGAAGTTCTACTTCTGTATCCATGTCTACCCTTCTAGATGTTCGACTCCTGTATCCACGTCAACTCTTCTAGAAGTTTGACTTCTGTATCCACGTCTACACATCTAAACGTCCGACTCCTAAAGCCACGTCGACTCTTCTATAAATATAATTATATGCCCATCACACGTTTCGATTTCATGTAACTTTAGGTATTGGTACAACAACGCAATATTGTTTCCCAGGATGATGACTGTGTTTATAGCTTTAGATAAATGCACGTAGGAAAATAGCTGTCTACAGGTAGGCTATGTTCTGTTCACAACATGAAGACAATTGTAATTTGTTAACCAGGTTTTACTTGGAGTATGTCGTTTTGCAGGCGTGCATGCGGACGGCGTCAAACTCATAGTTTCCGTTCAATAACTTTTGTTAGTAATGAGGTATTAGAATGAAACTTGCTGTGTACGTAGCTTATATCAAAAGGAAGTCTGTGATTGCATTTGGGGGTCACTGGGGTCAAGGTCACTGTTACTAAAAATAGAAAAACAGTTTCCGCTCAATAACTTTTGTTAGGAACGAAACTTGCTTATATGGAAAGGAAGCTTGGGATTGCATTGCGTGTCACTGGGGTCAAAGGGAAGACAACTGTTACTAAAAATATAACAACCATTTCCGCTCAATTACTTAACTTTGGAATGAGATATTTCAACGAAACTTGCTGTGTATGTAGCTTATATTTGCCTTACTAACAAATATGTTATTTCTTTACAGTCCTCATTTACCGTGTAGGCATTTATATTTGTGATTCAAATGTCATTCTATTTATTCTGTATTGTACACTGTTTATATCACTTTAATAAAAGAACTTCAACTACTTCATTTATTTAATTTTCTGTTATTTTGTAGAAAAAACTTTTGTTACATCATTTTCATCTTACCGGTAGTGTTATAGCATTTCAAATGGAAAACCTGGTTTTCGTGGAATTTCCACGTTTCCTGTTTAGATAATTGCGCTAAGGAAAATAGCTATCTTCTGGTAGGATATGTTATATTCCCAGCATGATGATGGTGTGATAAATGCTCAAATGTATTAGTGAGAATGGTGGTACTAAGTTTCCAAACATGACGATTGTGTAAATATATGTTTGCCAACGAATGTTTCATTGTCCTTAAATCTTTAAAAGAATTCAAGCGGTTATGTAAACGTTTTATTATAATATACTAACAAGATGAGTTTGTCTACATCAGGTGTTGAAAGGTTCACATAAGTGTGGCAGGATAGATCACACGAAGGTTGGAAAACAGTCCGGTATCGTTATCGACAGGGTGGAAGAGATTGCCAAAGTTTGTCCACTGCAATATGCGGAAATGGAGCCAGGTACGATCGAGAGCATCGTAAATGATCTATTGTTTATAATGCCAAAAGGAGTGCACAGGGTTTCGTGAAGCTTGGTTAAAAAATGGAATTACAATTTATGAAAGTGAACCATGTCAAAACGATTGAAATGTAGAATAAAATGAGATCACCTATATTGCGATACCACTCCTTCAACCACTTTGAATGCGATTAAAGTTGACAAAGTACGCTCTATAAAATAGAAAAATCAAAATCAATGTTGACTGATACATGCATGCACGATGTTGTTCTACTCGGGTTTGTTATGTTTACAGGTGATGCACTATTTTTCGACTGTAACCTGATACATTGCAGCAGCGCCAATTTGAGTGCAGCACGCCGCTGGGCGTTACTTTGTGCCTATAACAGGGCGGATAACAATCCTTTGTTTGAGCACGACCATCCACAATATACACCGTTACAAAAGGTACGAGCTGCTCATTATCCTCGATCTGCTTATGAAAGAACACGTTCATTATTAACAGATAACAATATTTATTTCATCTCGAAGTTAGAAAACGTTTATATTTTCACTCATGCTTCGCATTCGTGAAAATATATCTCGATGATATAAAACACGTTATTTACTCCAAAACAGCAAATTTCTCTATATACTGAAAAAGGGGTCACTTGGAAGCAACGAACACAACAAGAAAGGAAAGTAGACGTCTATGTTGTTTTAGTCTGGCCAAGAGAGATAATATGAGGCGCAACATCTCTCACGCCTCCTAGCACCAGCTTAACCGGTATTCTACTTTAAAGCCACACAGATTTGTCTTGATGACTCAAAGGACATTGGTAAATAATAACACTACTGATTTGCAGATGTGTGACTTTTAACAGCCGTCACACAGAACTAAACAAACGCTATAGTCAATAAATACTAAAACTAAAAACGGGGATCCCTTGGAAGCAACAAACACATACAAGAGAGTAAAGTTACAGTCTCGCTTTTGGTGGTGGACCCTTTTACAGTTCGCCACTATGTTTTCCTCTTTAATTGTACGATGACCGGACAGGCTGTGGATTCTATGATGACGCCTACATAAAGCCCATTGGGACTGTGGCGTTTTATGTTTGTCTATGATCTTTTTTGTCGTGCCCTTAATGGTGTATTCTCTTGTTGCTCTGGCTTCTGCCAAGTCATTGAGTACCTTCATTGTGGCGTTCCAGGCTATTGTTTTTTGTATTATATTTACACCAGCATATTTCTGTTTTACTTATATTGCCTATTGATGCTGCCTTGTTGGTTAGATATTAGATCATGGCGGGGATTTCTTTATTTACACTGTCCTGATTTAATGGGATGACAGTTGGGTAAGTGTGAGGTTTGGTGCACCCTAGAACCGGTTTAAACCCCCAGTGGCATACTTTGCCACTGACCGTTCCAGTGCGGTAGCCCTATTGTCAACGCTTTTGTGTTTGTGATGTCGTTTGCATTTATTGTTACTTTTGCGTTCTTGTTTGTCTGTTTGCGTGCTTGTTTCTGTGTTTTTTGGTTGACTGTCCTCCTTGAATCTACTTTCCCTGTCCGATATTTTTATATTTCTTTATTGAGGGTGTTCATCAGAGGTAGTATATGGTTCCACACCTCACACGTCTACTAGAACCGGCTTAAGCAGTATTCTACTTTAAAGCCACAAATATTGGGCTTGATGACCACAAATATTGGGCTTGATGACCTGATGGACACTGACGATTCATTCAGTCTGTACCTCCATGGGCGGTTACAGGAAACATTCAAGGCCCGGTTGACGCCCATACAAACTACCTTACACTAATTTTAAACGTGATATTAACTGGGTCATTCACGTCCTGATATTAACAAACATATTGGTAACTCTTAGCAAACCACTTGGGGTTTGTATGTGAACAATAAACTGCATTCGATTAAACCGTTACTCGGTGAGTGGCTCCTTCTAGTAGGGCTATTTATCGAGAGGAAGTTGATTTAGCCCCGTGCAGAATAAGACATACACGGTATAGTCATTCATATTTATTACAAGGTAAGCAATTGCCAGAGTGTATACCCCGTTTTGCAACGTCAACGGTCAAACATATCTTGTTAGATAGTGTAGGCTTTGATTATATGCGACAAGGAACCTGCCAAGTTAATAGTTATTTGATATACTTGATTTTAGACTTGTTTTTGATTTCTTAAAAGAAATCACCCTTGTAATATGTTCATACTTGCAATTACTTGTTTTCATGCCTGTTGACGGGGATTTGTTAATCTACATATACGTATAGTTAATACCGTTACCATATCATCACTTATTTGTAAATAGTTTTAGTAATTTATTTTTTTACATTAATTTTTAACATCATACTATTTCATGTTTCATTTTGTATATGACCTATTTATGTGTCGATATGCCGTAAAACAATATCCATTCAATCAGCCTTTGAATAGGCTGTTATGTATTGGAATATATCCATTTTGTGCACACGTGTGTTTAACTGGCATATATGTTCCTGGTATGTATCGGTTATTAGATTTTAGTACCATAGCACTAATGGTTTTCCTTTGTTCTTGCTTATGATATATTTTTTATAAACCTGAAGGTCTGAGCCTAATCCGTGCTATAAATCCCGGTTATTCCAGCCGTGCTATAAATGACAGATTAGGCAGTTATACAATGGTCTACTCAATTTTACACGCGCGTAGTTGTAATGTTTACACACAACCTGTCAATCAACTATACTGAAAGGAAAAAGAAACGCAGGGTGCGTATTTCCGCTATATATTGTATGTTTAATATGCTGCTGCTAATCGAATGGTAGAGGGCGACATTAGACCTGTCCTTTTAGAAAGAAGGTTTAAACAGCACTGAACACACCAATGGTTATACCCTTTAAAGTTTCATTATCGTCAGAATGCGCATTTGGCTCAAGCAGGTGAGAAAACGTAGGCTTTAAATGTTGCAATCATTAAATACAGTACTGAACTGGCTCTATTTTTCAAAGAGGAACTTCAGCATTTATGAATTTCTTGTTACAACGTGTACTGTGATTAAAACGTCTACAACATCACAGTTGTGTCCATTCTCCACTAACTGCACTTTTTTTTTTACAAAACATCTTGGGATTTCCTTGGAATATATATGGAATTAAGTGTGCAGTATATGCAATATATAGCGGAAATACGCACCCTGCGTTTCTTTTCCTTTCAGTATATGTAAAACACGACTACCCATTATCAAAACAGCACTCTTGGATTTGCCCAATAATACAAATAGGCGATTGGATGCAATAATCAAAACATGGGTCATGCTCATGCCGCGTGATAATGCATTTTCTAGATTGGATCGAGCTGTTATTTTTACTGAAAACTGCAACACCCAAAAACTTCTTGCACATGCGTGGTTGGATAAATGGCTCTGGTACAAAACATTGATAGCATATTTTTCTCATATGCGATTTATACTGCATTCTCGGGCCTGCGGCCCTCAAGAAGCAGTATACATCGCATATACTCGAAAAATTATGCTATAAATATTACGTTTTTGGATATTTGCACGAGTTTTTCCGCGTAATAATATTGCGCGACTTTAGGAGCGGAAGAACGAGTGCAAATGTCCCAATACACATCTAATATCCTTTTTATTACATACACATGTTTGATATAAAAACGAATAATTAGAACAAAACAATAGTTTTACATATGAACAGTAGTATTCCAGTGATCCATCAGTGGTAAGCGTATGAACAGTAGTATTCCATGTGATCCGTTAGTGATAAGCGTACGAACAGTGGTATTCCAGTGATCCGTAAGTGGCAAGTGTACAAACAGGGTTTTTTCCAGTGATCCGTAAGTGAAAAGCGTACAAACAGTAGTTTTTTAGTGATCCGTAAGTGGTAAGCGTATGAACAGTGGTATTCCAGTGATCCATCAGTGGTAAGCGTATAAACAATGGTATTCCAGTGATCCGTAAGTGGTAAGCGTATGAACAGTGGTATTCCAGTGATCCGTTAGTGGTAAGCTTATGAACAGTGGTATTCCAGTGATTCATCAGTGGTAAGCGTATGAACAGTAGTATTCCATGTGTTCCGTAAGTGGTAAGTGTACGAACAGTGATATTCCAGTGATCCATCAGTGGTAAGCGTTTGAACAGTAGTATTCCATGTGATCCGTAAGTGGCAAGCGTACAAACAGTATTTTTCCAGTGATCCGTAAGTGGCAAGCGTACAAACAGTATTTTTCCAGTGATCCGTGAATAGCGTACAAACAGTATTTTTCCAGTGATCTGTAGGTGAAAAGCGTACAAATAGTATTTTTCCAGTGATCCATAAGTGGCAAGCGTACAAACAGTATTTTTCCAGTGATCCGTGAATAGCGTACAAACAGTATTTTTCCAGTGATCCGTGAATAGCGTACAAACAGTATTTTTCCAGTGATCTGTAGGTGAAAAGCGTACAAATAGTATTTTTCCAGTGATCCATAAGTGGCAAGCGTACAAACAGTATTTTTCCAGTGATCCGTAAGTGGCAAGCGTACAAACAGTATTTTTCCAGTGATCCGTGAATAGCGTACAAACAGTATTTTTCCAGTGATCTGTAGGTGAAAAGCGTACAAATAGTATTTTTCCAGTGATCCATAAGTGGCAAGCGTACAAACAGTATTTTTCCAGTGATCCGTAAGTGGCAAGCGTACAAACAGTATTTTTCCAGTGATCCGTGAATAGCGTACAAACAGTATTTTTCCAGTGATCTGTAGGTGAAAAGCGTACAAATAGTATTTTTCCAGTGATCCATAAGTGGCAAGTGTACAAACAGTATTTTTCCAGTGATCCGTAAGTGGCAAGCGTACAAACAGTATTTTTCCAGTGATCCGTGAATAGCGTACAAACAGTATTTTTCCAGTGATCTGTAGGTGAAAAGCGTACAAATAGTATTTTTCCAGTGATCCATAAGTGGCAAGCGTACAAACAGTATTTTTCCAGTGATCCGTAAGTGGCAAGCGTACAAACAGTATTTTTCCAGTGATCCGTGAATAGCGTACAAACAGTATTTTTCCAGTGATCCGTAGGTGAAAAGCGTAAAACAGTATTTTTCCAGTGATCCATAAGTGGCAAGCGTACACACAGTATTTTTCCACGGATCCGTAAGTGGCAAGCGTACAAAAAGTATTTTTCCAGTGATCCGTAAGTGGCAAGCGTACAAACAGTATTTTTCCAGTGATCCGTGAAAAGCGTTCAAATAGTATTTTTCTAGTGATCCGTAAGTGAAAAGCGTACAAACAGTATTTTTCCAGTGATCTGTAGGTGAAAAGCGTACAAATAGTATTTTTCCAGTGATCCATAAGTGGCAAGCGTACAAACAGTATTTTTCCAGTGATCTGTAGGTGAAAAGCGTACAAATAGTATTTTTCCAGTGATCCATAAGTGGCAAGCGTACAAACAGTATTTTTCCAGTGATCCGTAAGTGGCAAGCGTACAAACAGTATTTTTCCAGTGATCCGTGAAAAGCGTACAAACAGTATTTTTCCAGTGATCCGTAGGTGAAAAGCGTAAAACAGTATTTTTCCAGTGATCCATAAGTGGCAAGCGTACAAACAGTATTTTTCCAGTGATCCGTAAGTGGCAAGCGTACAAACAGTATTTTTCCAGTGATCCGTAAGTGGCAAGCGTACAAACAGTATTTTTCCAGTGATCCGTGAAAAGCGTTCAAATAGTATTTTTCCAGTGATCCGTAAGTGAAAAGCGTACAAACAGTATTTTTCCAGTGATCCGTAAGTGGCAAGCGTACAAACAGTATTTTTCCAGTGATCCGTGAAAAGCGTTCAAATAGTATTTTTCCAGTGATCCGTAAGTGAAAAGCGTACAAACAGTATTTTTCCAGTGATTTGTAAGTCGCAAGCGTACAAACAGTATTTTTCCAGTGATCCGTAAGTGGTAAGCGTACAAACAGTATTTTTCCAGTGATCTGGGAAAAGCGTTCAAATAGTAGTTTTCTAGTGATTTATAAGTCGCAAGCGTACAAACAGTATTTTTCCAGTGATCCGTAAGTGGTAAGCGTACAAACAGTATTTTTCCAGTGATCCGTAAGTGGTAAGCATACAAACAGTAGTGTTTTAGTGATCCGTAAGTGGCAAGCGTACAAACAGTATTTTTCCAGTGATCCGTAAGTGGTAAGCATACAAGCAGTAGTTTTCCAGTGATCCGTAAGTGGCAAGTGTACAAACAGTAGTGTTTCAGTGATCAGTAAGTGACAAGCGTACAAACAGTAGTGTTTCAGTGATCCGTAAGTGGCAAGTGTACAAGCAGTAGTGTTTCAGTGATCAGTAAGTGGCAAGCGTACAAACAGTAGTGTTTCAGTGATCCGTAAGTGGTAAGCATACAAACAGTGGTGTTTCAGTGATCCGTAAGTGGTAAGCGTACAAACAGTAGTGTTTTAGTGATCCGTAAGTGGCAAGCGTACAAACAGTATTTTTCCAGTGATCCGTAAGTGGTAAGCATACAAACAGTAGTGTTTCAGTGATCCGTAAGTGGTAAGCATACAAACAGTAGTTTTCCAGTGATCCGTAAGTGGCAAGTGTACAAACAGTAGTGTTTCAGTGATCAGTAAGTGTCAAGCGTACAAACAGTAGTGTTTCAGTGATCCGTAAGTGGTAAGCATACAAACAGTAGTGTTTCATTGATCCGTAAGTGGTAAGCATACAAACAGTAGTGTTTCAGTGATCCGTAAGTGGTAAGCGTACAAACAGTAGTGTTTCAGTGATCCGTAAGTGGTAAGCATACAAACAGTAGTGTTTCAGTGATCCGTAAGTGGTAAGCATACAAACAGTAGTGTTTCAGTGATCCGTAAGTGGTAAGCGTACAAACAGTAGTGTTTCAGTGATCCGTAAGTGGTAAGCGTACAAACAGTAGTGTTTCAGTGATCCGTAAGTGGCAAGCGTACAAACAGTAGTGTTTCAGTGATCCTTAAGTGGCAAGCGTACAAACAGTAGTGTTTCAGTGATCCTTAAGTGGTAAGCGTACAAACAGTAGTGTTTCAGTGATCCGTAAGTGGTAAGCATACAAACAGTAGTGTTTCAGTGATCCGTAAGTGGTAAGCATACAAACAGTAGTATTTCAGTGATCCGTAAGTGGTAAGCATACAAACAGTAGTGTTTCAGTGATCCGTAAGTGGTAAGCATACAAACAGTAGTGTTTCAGTGATCCTTAAGTGGTAAGCGTACAAACAGTAGTGTTTCAGTGATCCTTAAGTGGTCAGCGTACACACAGTAGTGTTTCAGTGATCCGTAAGTGGTAAGCGTACAAACAGTAGTGTTTCAGTGATCCTTAAGTGGGAAGCATACAAACAGTAGTGTTTCAGTGATCCGTAAGTGGTAAGCATACAAACAGTAGTGTTTCAGTGATCCGTAAGTGGTAAGCATACAAACAGTAGTGTTTCAGTGATCCGTAAGTGGTAAGCATACAAACAGTAGTGTTTCAGTGATCCTTAAGTGGTAAGCGTACAAACAGTGGTGTTTCCGTGATCCGTAAGTGGTAAGCGTACAAACAGTGGTGTTTCCGTGATCCGTAAGTGGTAAGCGTACAAACAGTAGTTTTCCAGTGATCTGGGAAAAGCGTACAAATAGTAGTTTTCTAGTGATTTGTAAGTCGCAAGCGTACAAACAGTATTTTTCCAGTGATCCGTAAGTGGTAAGCATACAAACAGTAGTGTTTTAGTGATCCGTAAGTGGCAAGCGTACAAACAGTATTTTTCCAGTGATCCGTAAGTGGTAAGCATACAAGCAGTAGTTTTCCAGTGATCCGTAAGTGGCAGTGTACAAACAGTAGTGTTTCAGTGATCAGTAAGTGGCAAGCGTACAAACAGTAGTGTTTCAGTGATCCGTAAGTGGTAAGCATACAAACAGTGGTGTTTCAGTGATCCGTAAGTGGTAAGCGTACAAACAGTAGTGTTTTAGTGATCCGTAAGTGGCAAGCGTACAAACAGTATTTTTCCAGTGATCCGTGAAAAGCGTTCAAATAGTATTTTTCCAGTGATCCGTAAGTGGTAAGCATACAAGCAGTAGTTTTCCAGTGATCCGTAAGTGGTAAGCATACAAACAGTGGTGTTTCAGTGATCCGTAAGTGGCAGTGTACAAACAGTAGTGTTTCAGTGATCCGTAAGTGGCAAGCATACAAACAGTGGTGTTTCAGTGATCCGTAAGTGGCAGTGTACAAACAGTAGTGTTTCAGTGATCAGTAAGTGGCAAGCATACAAACAGTGGTGTTTCAGTGATCCGTAAGTGGTAAGCATACAAACAGTAGTGTTTCAGTGATCCGTAAGTGGTAAGCATACAAACAGTAGTGTTTCAGTGATCCGTAAGTGGTAAGCATACAAACAGTAGTGTTTCAGTGATCCGTAAGTGGTAAGCGTACAAACAGTAGTGTTTTAGTGATCCGTAAGTGGCAAGCGTACAAACAGCATTTTTCCAGTGATCCGTGAAAAGCGTTCAAATAGTATTTTTCCAGTGATCCGTAAGTGGTAAGCATACAAGCAGTAGTTTTCCAGTGATCCGTAAGTGGCAGTGTACAAACAGTAGTGTTTCAGTGATCAGTAAGTGGAAAGCATACAAACAGTGGTGTTTCAGT
Organism: Cyrtodaria siliqua; assembly: GCA_037043455.1. Lineage (NCBI taxonomy): Eukaryota > Metazoa > Mollusca > Bivalvia > Adapedonta > Hiatellidae > Cyrtodaria > Cyrtodaria siliqua. The sequence continues at coordinate 3,745 of JAWPHD010017077.1, read as the reverse complement.
GATCCGTAAGTGGTAAGCATACAAACAGTAGTGTTTCAGTGATCCGTAAGTGGTAAGCATACAAACAGTAGTGTTTCAGTGATCCGTAAGTGGTAAGCGTACAAACAATAGTGTTTCAGTGATCCTTAAGTGGGAAGCATACAAACAGTAGTGTTTCAGTGATCCGTAAGTGGTAAGCATACAAACAGTAGTGTTTCAGTGATCCGTAAGTGGTAAGCATACAAACAGTAGTGTTTCAGTGATCCGTAAGTGGTAAGCATACAAACAGTGGTGTTTCAGTGATCCGTAAGTGGTAAGCGTACAAACAGTAGTGTTTTAGTGATCCGTAAGTGAAAAGCGTACAAACAGTATTTTTCCAGTGATCCGTAAGTGGAAAGCGTACAAACAGTATTTTTTCCAGTGATCCGTAAGTGGAAAGCGTACAAACAGTATTTTTCCAGTGATCTGGGAAAAGCGTTCAAATAGTAGTTTTCTAGTGATTTGTAAGTGGCAAGCGTACAAACAGTATTTTTCCAGTGATACGTAAGTGGCAAGTGTACAAGCAGTAGTGTTTCAGTGATCAGTAAGTGGCAAGCGTACAAACAGTAGTGTTTCAGTGATCCGTAAGTGGTAAGCGTACAAACAGTGGTGTTTCCGTGATCCGTAAGTGGTAAGCGTACAAACAGTGGTGTTTCCGTGATCCGTAAGTGGTAAGCGTACAAACAGTGGTGTTTCCGTGATCCGTAAGTGGTAAGCGTACAAACAGTAGTTTTCCAGTGATCTGGGAAAAGCGTACAAATAGTAGTTTTCTAGTGATTTGTAAGTCGCAAGCGTACAAACAGTATTTTTCCAGTGATCCGTAAGTGGTAAGCATACAAACAGTAGTGTTTTAGTGATCCGTAAGTGGCAAGCGTACAAACAGTATTTTTCCAGTGATCCGTAAGTGGTAAGCATACAAGCAGTAGTTTTCCAGTGATCCGTAAGTGGGCAGTGTACAAACAGTAGTGTTTCAGTGATCAGTAAGTGGCAAGCGTACAAACAGTAGTGTTTCAGTGATCCGTAAGTGGTAAGCATACAAACAGTGGTGTTTCAGTGATCCGTAAGTGGTAAGCGTACAAACAGTAGTGTTTTAGTGATCCGTAAGTGGCAAGCGTACAAACAGTATTTTTCCAGTGATCCGTGAAAAGCGTTCAAACAGTATTTTTCCAGTGATCCGTAAGTGGTAAGCATACAAGCAGTAGTTTTCCAGTGATCCGTAAGTGGCAGTGTACAAACAGTAGTGTTTCAGTGATCCGTAAGTGGCAAGCATACAAACAGTGGTGTTTCAGTGATCCGTAAGTGGCAGTGTACAAACAGTAGTGTTTCAGTGATCAGTAAGTGGCAAGCATACAAACAGTGGTGTTTCAGTGATCCGTAAGTGGTAAGCATACAAACAGTAGTGTTTCAGTGATCCGTAAGTGGTAAGCATACAAACAGTAGTGTTTCAGTGATCCGTAAGTGGTAAGCGTACAAACAGTAGTGTTTTAGTGATCCGTAAGTGGCAAGCGTACAAACAGTATTTTTCCAGTGATCCGTGAAAAGCGTTCAAATAGTATTTTTCCAGTGATCCGTAAGTGGTAAGCATACAAGCAGTAGTTTTCCAGTGATCCGTAAGTGGCAGTGTACAAACAGTAGTGTTTCAGTGATCAGTAAGTGGAAAGCATACAAACAGTGGTGTTTCAGTGATCCGTAAGTGGTAAGCATACAAACAGTAGTGTTTCAGTGATCCGTAAGTGGTAAGCATACAAACAGTAGTGTTTCAGTGATCCGTAAGTGGTAAGCGTACAAACAGTAGTGTTTCAGTGATGCTTAAGTGGGAAGCATACAAACAGTAGTGTTTCAGTGATCCGTAAGTGGTAAGCATACAAACAGTAGTGTTTCAGTGATCCGTAAGTGGTAAGCATACAAACAGTAGTGTTTCAGTGATCCGTAAGTGGTAAGCATACAAACAGTGGTGTTTCAGTGATCCGTAAGTGGTAAGCGTACAAACAGTAGTGTTTTAGTGATCCGTAAGTGAAAAGCGTACAAACAGTATTTTTCCAGTGATCCGTAAGTGGAAAGCGTACAAACAGTATTTTTTCCAGTGATCCGTAAGTGGAAAGCGTACAAACAGTATTTTTTCCAGTGATCTGGGAAAAGCGTTCAAATAGTAGTTTTCTAGTGATTTGTAAGTGGCAAGCGTACAAACAGTATTTTTCCAGTGATCCGTAAGTGGTAAGCATACAAGCAGTAGTTTTCCAGTGATCCGTAAGTGGCAGTGTACAAACAGTAGTGTTTCAGTGATCCGTAAGTGGTAAGTGTACAAGCAGTAGTGTTTCAGTGATCAGTAAGTGGTAAGCATACAAACAGTAGTGTTTCAGTGATCCGTAAGTGGTAATCGTACAAACAGTAGTGTTTCAGTGATCCGTAAGTGGTAAGCATACAAACAGTAGTGTTTCAGTGATCCGTAAGTGGTAAGCGTACAAACAGTAGTGTTTCAGTGATCAGTAAGTGGTAAGCATACAAACAGTAGTGTTTCAGTGATCCGTAAGTGGTAATCGTACAAACAGTAGTGTTTCAGTGATCCGTAAGTGGTAAGCATACAAACAGTAGTGTTTCAGTGATCCGTAAGTGGTAAGCGTACAAACAGTAGTGTTTCAGTGATCCGTAAGTGGTAAGCATACAAACAGTGGTGTTTCAGTGATCCGTAAGTGGTAAACGTACAAACAGTAGTGTTTTAGTGATCCGTAAGTGGCAAGCGTACAAACAGTATTTTTCCAGTGATCCGTAAGTGGTAAGCATACAAGCAGTAGTTTTCCAGTGATCCCTAAGTGGCAAGTGTACAAACAGTAGTGTTTCAGTGATCAGTAAGTGGCAAGCGTACAAACAGTAGTGTTTCAGTGATCCGTAAGTGGTAAGCATACAAACAGTAGTGTTTCAGTGATCCTTAAGTGGTAAGCGTACAAACAGTATTTTTCAGTGATCCGTAAGTGGCAAGCGTACAAACAGTAGTGTTTCAGTGATCCGTAAGTGGTAAGCATACAAACAGTAGTGTTTCAGTGATCCTTAAGTGGTAAGCGTACAAACAGTATTTTTCAGTGATCCTTAAGTGGTAAGCGTACAAACAGTATTTTTCAGTGATCCGTAAGTGGTAAGCGTACAAACAGTAGTGTTTCAGTGATCCGTAAGTGGTAAGCGTACAAACAGTAGTGTTTCAGTGATCCGTAAGTGGTAATCGTACAAACAGTAGTGTTTCAGTGATCCGTAGGTGGTAAGCATACAAACAGTGGTGTTTCAGTGATCCGTAAGTGGTAAGCGTACAAACAGTAGTGTTTTAGTGATCCGTAAGTGGCAAGCGTACAAACAGTATTTTTCCAGTGATCCGTAAGTGGTAAGCATACAAGCAGTAGTTTTCCAGTGATCCGTAAGTGGCAAGTGTACAAACAGTAGTGTTTCAGTGATCAGTAAGTGGCAAGCGTACAAACAGTAGTGTTTCAGTGATCCGTAAGTGGTAAGCGTACAAACAGTGGTGTTTCAGTGATCCTTAAGTGGTAAGCGTACAAACAGTAGTGTTTTAGTGATCCGTAAGTGGCAAGCGTACAAACAGTAGTTTTCCAGTGATCTGGGAAAAGCGTACAAATAGTAGTTTTCTAGTGATTTGTAAGTCGCAAGCGTACAAACAGTATTTTTCCAGTGATCCGTAAGTGGTAAGCATACAAACAGTAGTGTTTTAGTGATCCGTAAGTGG
>JAWPHD010017076.1:0-46521 GCA_037043455.1 Cyrtodaria siliqua | reverse complement strand
CACGATGTCCACAAACCTCACTTTTCTACAAGATGTCCACAAACCTCACTCTTCTACACGATGTCCACAAACCTCACTTTTCTACACGATGTCCACAAGCCTCACTTTTCTACACGATGTCCACAAACCTCACCTTTCTACACGATGTTCACAAACCTTACTTTTCTACACGATGTCCACAAGCCTCACTTTTCTACACGATGTCCACAAGCCTCACTTTTCTACACGATGTCCACAAGCCTCACTTTTCTACACGATGTCCGCAAGCCTCACCTTTCTACACGATGTCCACAAACCTCACCTTTCTACACGATGTCCACAAACCTTACTTTTCTACACGATGTCCACAAGCCTCACTTTTCTACACGATGTCCACAAACCTCACCTTTCTACACGATGTCCACAAACCTTACTTTTCTACACGATGTCCACAAGCCTCACTTTTCTACACGATGTCCACAAGCCTCACTTTTCTACACGATGTCCACAAGCCTCACTTTTCTACACGATGTCCGCAAGCCTCACCTTTCTACACGATGTCCACAAACCTCACCTTTCTACACGATGTCCACAAACCTTACTTTTCTACACGATGTCCACAAGCCTCACTTTTCTACACGATGTCCACAAGCCTTACTTTTCTACACGATGTCCGCAAGCCTCACCTTTCTACACGATGTCAGCAAACCTCACTTTTCTACACGATGTCCACAAACCTTACTTTTCTACACGATGTCCGCAAGCCTCACTTTTCTACACGATGTCCGCAAGCCTCACCTTTCTACACGATGTCCACAAACCTCACTTTTCTACACGATGTCCGCAAGCCTCACTTTTCTACACGATGTCCACAAGCCTCACTTTTCTACACGATGTCCACAAACCTCACCTTTCTACACGATGTCCACAAACCTCACCTTTCTACACGATGTCCACAAACCTCACTTTTCTACACGATGTTCACAAACCTCACTTTTCTACACGATGTCCACAAACCTAACTTTTCTACAAGATGTCCGCAAACCTCACTTTTCTACACGATGTCCACAAACCTCACTTTTCTACACGATGTCCACAAACCTCACTTTTCTACACGATGTCCACAAACCTTACTTTTCTACACGATGTCCACAAACATCACTTTTCTACACGATGTCCACAAACCTTACTTTTCTACACGATGTCCACAAACCTCATTTTTCTACACGATGTCCACAAACCTCACTTTTCTACACGATGTACACAAACGTCACTTTTCTACACGATGTCCACAAACCTCACTTTTCTACACGATGTCCACAAACCTCACTTTTCTACACGATGTCCACAAACCTCACTTTTCTACACGATGTCCACAAACCTTACTTTTCTACAAGATGTCCACAAACCTCACTTTTCTACACGATGTCCACAAACCTTACTTTTCTACACGATGTCCACAAACCTTACTTTTCTACACGATGTCCACAAACCTTACTTTTCTACACGATGTCCACAAACCTCACTTTTCTACACGATGTCCACAAACCTCACTTTTCTACACGATGTCCACAAACCTCACTTTTCTACACGATGTCCACAAACCTCACTTTTCTACACGATGTCCACAAACCTTACTTTTCTACACGATGTCCACAAACCTCACTTTTCTACACGATGTCCACAAACCTTACTTTTCTACACGATGTCCACAAACCTTACTTTTCTACACGATGTCCACAAACCTCACTTTTCTACACGATGTCCACAAACCTTACTTTTCTACAAGATGTCCACAAACCTCACTTTTCTACACGATGTCCGCAAATCTTACTTTTCTACACGATGTCCACAAACCTCACTTTTCTACACGATGTCCACAAACCTCACTTTTCTAAACGATGTCCACAAACCTCACTTTTCTACACGATGTCCACAAACCTCACTTTTCTACACGATGTCCACAAACCTCACTTTTCTACAAGATGTCCACAAAGTTCACTTTTCTACACGATGTCCACAAACCTTACTTTTCTACACGATGTCCACAAACCTTACTTTTCTACACGATGTCCACAAACCTCACTTTTCTACACGATGTCCACAAACCTCACTTTTCTACACGATGTCCACAAACCTTACTTTTCTACACGATGTCCACAAACCTCACTTTTCTACACGATGTCCACAAACCTCACTTTTCTACAAGATGTCCACAAACCTCACTTTTCTACACGATGTCCACAAACCTCACTTTTCTACACGATGTCCACAAGCCTCACTTTTCTACACGATGTCCACAAACCTCACCTTTCTACACGATGTTCACAAACCTTACTTTTCTACACGATGTCCACAAGCCTCACTTTTCTACACGATGTCCACAAGCCTCACTTTTCTACACGATGTCCACAAGCCTCACTTTTCTACACGATGTCCGCAAGCCTCACCTTTCTACACGATGTCCACAAACCTCACCTTTCTACACGATGTCCACAAACCTTACTTTTCTACACGATGTCCACAAGCCTCACTTTTCTACACGATGTCCACAAACCTCACCTTTCTACACGATGTCCACAAACCTTACTTTTCTACACGATGTCCACAAGCCTCACTTTTCTACACGATGTCCACAAGCCTCACTTTTCTACACGATGTCCACAAGCCTCACTTTTCTACACGATGTCCGCAAGCCTCACCTTTCTACACGATGTCCATAAACCTCACCTTTCTACACGATGTCCACAAACCTTACTTTTCTACACGATGTCCACAAGCCTCACTTTTCTACACGATGTCCACAAGCCTTACTTTTCTACACGATGTCCGCAAGCCTCACCTTTCTACACGATGTCAGCAAACCTCACTTTTCTACACGATGTCCACAAACCTTACTTTTCTACACGATGTCCGCAAGCCTCACTTTTCTACACGATGTCCACAAACCTCACTTTTCTACACGATGTCCACAAGCCTCACTTTTCTACACGATGTCCACAAGCCTCACTTTTCTACACGATGTCCACAAGCCTCACTTTTCTACACGATGTCCACAAGCCTCACTTTTCTACACGATGTCCACAAACCTCACTTTTCTACACGATGTCCACAAGCCTTACTTTTCTACACGATGTCCACAAGCCTCACTTTTCTACACGATGTCCACAAACCTCACTTTTCTACACGATGTCCACAAACCTCACTTTTCTACACGATGTCCACAAGCCTCACTTTTCTACACGATGTCCACAAGCCTCACTTTTCTACACGATGTCCACAAGCCTCACTTTTCTACAAGATGTCCGCAAGCCTCACTTTTCTACAAGATGTCCGCAAGCCTCACTTTTCTACACGATGTCCACAAGCCTCACTTTTCTACACGATGTCCACAAACCTCACTTTTCTACACGATGTCCTCAAGCCTCACTTTTCTACACGATGTCCGCAAGCCTCACTTTTCTACACGATGTCCACAAGCCTCACTTTTCTACACGATGTCCACAAGCCTCACTTTTCTACACGATGTCCACAAGCCTCACTTTTCTACACGATGTCCACAAGCCTCACTTTTCTACACGATGTCCACAAGCCTCACTTTTCTACACGATGTCCACAAGCCTCACTTTTCTACACGATGTCCGCAAGCCTCACTTTTCTACACGATGTCCACAAGCCTCACTTTTCTACACGATGTCCACAAGCCTCACTTTTCTACACGATGTCCACAAGCCTCACTTTTCTACACGATGTCCGCAAGCCTCACTTTTCTACACGATGTCCACAAGCCTCACTTTTCTACACGATGTCCACAAGCCTCACTTTTCTACACGATGTCCACAAGCCTCACTTTTCTACACGATGTCCACAAGCCTCACTTTTCTACACGATGTCCACAAGCCTCACTTTTCTACACGATGTCCACAAGCCTCACTTTTCTACACGATGTCCACAAACCTCACTTTTCTACACGATGTCCACAAACCTCACTTTTCTACACGATGTCCACAAGCCTCACTTTTCTACACGATGTCCACAAGCCTCACTTTTCTACACGATGTCCACAAGCCTCACTTTTCTACACGATGTCCACAAGCCTCACTTTTCTACACGATGTCCACAAACCTCACTTTTCTACACGATGTCCACAAGCCTCACTTTTCTACACGATGTCCACAAGCCTCACTTTTCTACACGATGTCCACAAACCTCACTTTTCTACACGATGTCCACAAACCCCACTTTTCTACACGATGTCCACAAACCTCACTTTTCTACACGATGTCCACAAACCTCACTTTTCTACACGATGTCCACAAACCTTACTTTTCTACAAGATGTCCACAAACCTCACTTTTCTACACGATGTCCACAAACCTTACTTTTCTACACGATGTCCACAAACCTTACTTTTCTACACGATGTCCACAAACCTCACTTTTCTACACGATGTCCACAAACCTTACTTTTCTACACGATGTCCACAAACCTCACTTTTCTACACGATGTCCACAAACCTCACTTTTCTACAAGATGTCCACAAACCTCACTTTTCTACACGATGTCCACAAACCTCACTTTTCTACACGATGTCCACAAGCCTCACTTTTCTACACGATGTCCACAAACCTCACCTTTCTACACGATGTTCACAAACCTTACTTTTCTACACGATGTCCACAAGCCTCACTTTTCTACACGATGTCCACAAGCCTCACTTTTCTACACGATGTCCACAAGCCTCACTTTTTTACACGATGTCCGCAAGCCTCACCTTTCTACACGATGTCCACAAACCTCACCTTTCTACACGATGTCCACAAACCTTACTTTTCTACACGATGTCCACAAGCCTCACTTTTCTACACGATGTCCACAAACCTCACCTTTCTACACGATGTCCACAAACCTTACTTTTCTACACGATGTCCACAAGCCTCACTTTTCTACACGATGTCCACAAGCCTCACTTTTCTACACGATGTCCACAAACCTCACTTTTCTACACGATGTCCGCAAGCCTCACCTTTCTACACGATGTCCACAAACCTCACCTTTCTACACGATGTCCACAAACCTTACTTTTCTACACGATGTCCACAAGCCTCACTTTTCTACACGATGTCCACAAGCCTTACTTTTCTACACGATGTCCGCAAGCCTCACCTTTCTACACGATGTCAGCAAACCTCACTTTTCTACACGATGTCCACAAACCTTACTTTTCTACACGATGTCCGCAAGCCTCACTTTTCTACACGATGTCCGCAAGCCTCACCTTTCTACACGATGTCCACAAACCTCACTTTTCTACACGATGTCCGCAAGCCTCACTTTTCTACACGATGTCCACAAGCCTCACTTTTCTACACGATGTCCACAAACCTCACTTTTCTACACGATGTCCACAAACCTCACTTTTCTACACGATGTCCACAAACCTCACTTTTCTACACGATGTCCACAAGCCTCACTTTTCTACACGATGTCCACAAGCCTTACTTTTCTACACGATGTCCACAAGCCTCACTTTTCTACACGATGTCCACAAGCCTCACTTTTCTACACGATGTCCACAAGCCTCACTTTTCTACACGATGTCCACAAACCTCACTTTTCTACACGATGTCCACAAGCCTCACTTTTCTACACGATGTCCACAAGCCTCACTTTTCTACACGATGTCCACAAACCTCACTTTTCTACACGATGTCCACAAGCCTCACTTTTCTACAAGATGTCCGCAAGCCTCACTTTTCTACACGATGTCCACAAGCCTCACTTTTCTACACGATGTCCACAAGCCTCACTTTTCTACACGATGTCCACAAGCCTCACTTTTCTACACGATGTCCACAAACCTCACTTTTCTACACGATGTCCACAAGCCTCACTTTTCTACACGATGTCCGCAAGCCTCACTTTTCTACACGATGTCCACAAGCCTCACTTTTCTACACGATGTCCACAAGCCTCACTTTTCTACACGATGTCCACAAGCCTCACTTTTCTACACGATGTCCACAAGCCTCACTTTTCTACACGATGTCCACAAGCCTCACTTTTCTACACGATGTCCGCAAGCCTCACTTTTCTACACGATGTCCACAAGCCTCACTTTTCTACACGATGTCCACAAGCCTCACTTTTCTACACGATGTCCACAAGCCTCACTTTTCTACACGATGTCCACAAGCCTCACTTTTCTACACGATGTCCACAAACCTCACTTTTCTACACGATGTCCACAAACCTTACTTTTCTACAAGATGTCCACAAACTTCACTTTTCTACACGATGTCCACAAACCTTACTTTTCTACACGATGTCCACAAACCTTACTTTTCTACACGATGTCCACAAACCTTACTTTTCTACACGATGTCCACAAGCCTCACTTTTCTACAAGATGTCCGCAAGCCTCACTTTTCTACACGATGTCCACAAGCCTCACTTTTCTACACGATGTCCACAAGCCTCACTTTTCAACACGATGTCCACAAGCCTCACTTTTCTACACGATGTCCACAAGCCTCACTTTTCTACACGATGTCCGCAAGCCTCACTTTTCTACACGATGTCCACAAGCCTCACTTTTCTACACGATGTCCACAAGCCTCACTTTTCTACACGATGTCCACAAGCCTCACTTTTCTACACGATGTCCACAAGCCTCACTTTTCTACACGATGTCCGCAAGCCTCACTTTTCTACACGATGTCCACAAGCCTCACTTTTCTACACGATGTCCACAAGCCTCACTTTTCTACACGATGTCCACAAGCCTCACTTTTCTACACGATGTCCACAAGCCTCACTTTTCTACACGATGTCCACAAGCCTCACTTTTCTACACGATGTCCACAAACCTCACTTTTCTACACGATGTCCACAAGCCTCACTTTTCTACACGATGTCCACAAGCCTCACTTTTCTACACGATGTCCACAAGCCTCACTTTTCTACACGATGTCCACAAGCCTCACTTTTCTACACGATGTCCACAAACCTCACTTTTCTACACGATGTCCACAAACCTCACTTTTCTACACGATGTCCACAAGCCTCACTTTTCTACACGATGTCCACAAGCCTCACTTTTCTACACGATGTCCACAAGCCTCACTTTTCTACACGATGTCCACAAACCTCACTTTTCTACACGATGTCCACAAGCCTCACTTTTCTACACGATGTCCACAAGCCTCACTTTTCTACACGATGTCGACAAACCTCACTTTTCTACACGATGTCCACAAACCTCACTTTTCTACACGATGTCCACAAGCCTCACTTTTCTACACGATGTCCACAAGCCTCACTTTTCTACACGATGTCCACAAGCCTCACTTTTCTACACGATGTCCACAAGCCTCACTTTTCTACACGATGTCCACAAACCTCACTTTTCTACAAGATGTCCGCAAGCCTCACTTTTCTACACGATGTCCACAAGCCTCACTTTTCTACACGATGTCCACAAACCTCACTTTTCTACACGATGTCCTCAAGCCTCACTTTTCTACACGATGTCCGCAAGCCTCACTTTTCTACACGATGTCCACAAGCCTCACTTTTCTACACGATGTCCACAAGCCTCACTTTTCTACACGATGTCCACAAGCCTCACTTTTCTACACGATGTCCACAAGCCTCACTTTTCTACACGATGTCCACAAGCCTCACTTTTCTACACGATGTCCACAAGCCTCACTTTTCTACACGATGTCCACAAGCCTCACTTTTCTACACGATGTCCACAAGCCTCACTTTTCTACACGATGTCCGCAAGCCTCACTTTTCAACACGATGTCCACAAGCCTCACTTTTCTACACGATGTCCACAAGCCTCACTTTTCTACACGATGTCCGCAAGCCTCACTTTTCTACACGATGTCCACAAGCCTCACTTTTCTACACGATGTCCGCAAGCCTCACTTTTCTACACGATGTCCACAAGCCTCACTTTTCTACACGATGTCCACAAGCCTCACTTTTCTACACGATGTCCGCAAGCCTCACTTTTCTACACGATGTCCACAAGCCTCACTTTTCTACACGATGTCCACAAGCCTCACTTTTCTACACGATGTCCACAAGCCTCACTTTTCTACACGATGTCCACAAGCCTCACTTTTCTACACGATGTCCACAAGCCTCACTTTTCTACACGATGTCCACAAACCTCACTTTTCTACACGATGTCCACAAGCCTCACTTTTCTACACGATGTCCACAAGCCTCACTTTTCTACACGATGTCCACAAGCCTCACTTTTCTACACGATGTCCACAAGCCTCACTTTTCTACACGATGTCCACAAACCTCACTTTTCTACACGATGTCCACAAACCTCACTTTTCTACACGATGTCCACAAGCCTCACTTTTCTACACGATGTCCACAAGCCTCACTTTTCTACACGATGTCCACAAGCCTCACTTTTCTACACGATGTCCACAAACCTCACTTTTCTACACGATGTCCACAAGCCTTACTTTTCTACACGATGTCCACAAGCCTCACTTTTCTACACGATGTCCACAAACCTCACTTTTCTACACGATGTCCACAAACCTCACTTTTCTACACGATGTCCACAAGCCTCACTTTTCTACACGATGTCCACAAACCTCACTTTTCTACAAGATGTCCGCAAGCCTCACTTTTCTACACGATGTCCACAAGCCTCACTTTTCTACACGATGTCCACAAACCTCACTTTTCTACACGATGTCCTCAAGCCTCACTTTTCTACACGATGTCCGCAAGCCTCACTTTTCTACACGATGTCCACAAGCCTCACTTTTCTACACGATGTCCACAAGCCTCACTTTTCTACACGATGTCCACAAGCCTCACTTTTCTACACGATGTCCACAAGCCTCACTTTTCTACACGATGTCCACAAGCCTCACTTTTCAACACGATGTCCACAAGCCTCACTTTTCTACACGATGTCCGCAAGCCTCACTTTTCTACACGATGTCCACAAGCCTCACTTTTCTACACGATGTCCACAAGCCTCACTTTTCTACACGATGTCCACAAGCCTCACTTTTCTACACGATGTCCGCAAGCCTCACTTTTCTACACGATGTCCACAAGCCTCACTTTTCTACACGATGTCCACAAGCCTCACTTTTCTACACGATGTCCACAAGCCTCACTTTTCTACACGATGTCCACAAGCCTCACTTTTCTACACGATGTCCACAAGCCTCACTTTTCTACACGATGTCCACAAGCCTCACTTTTCTACACGATGTCCACAAGCCTCACTTTTCTACACGATGTCCACAAGCCTCACTTTTCTACACGATGTCCACAAACCTCACTTTTCTACACGATGTCCACAAGCCTCACTTTTCTACACGATGTCCACAAGCCTCACTTTTCTACACGATGTCCACAAGCCTCACTTTTCTACACGATGTCCACAAGCCTCACTTTTCTACACGATGTCCACAAGCCTCACTTTTCTACACGATGTCCACAAACCTCACTTTTCTACACGATGTCCACAAGCCTCACTTTTCTACACGATGTCCACAAGCCTCACTTTTCTACACGATGTCCACAAACCTCACTTTTCTCATCGATGTCCACAAACCCACTTTTCTACACGATGTCCACAAGCCTCACTTTTCTACACGATGTCCACAAGCCTCACTTTTCTACACGATGTCCACAAGCCTCACTTTTCTACACGATGTCCACAAACCTCACTTTTCTACACGATGTCCACAAGCCTCACTTTTCTACACGATGTCCGCAAGCCTCACTTTTCTACACGATGTCCACAAGCCTCACTTTTCTACACGATGTCCACAAGCCTCACTTTTCTACACGATGTCCACAAGCCTCACTTTTCTACACGATGTCCACAAGCCTCACTTTTCTACACGATGTCCACAAGCCTCACTTTTCTACACGATGTCCACAAGCCTCACTTTTCTACACGATGTCCACAAGCCTCACTTTTCTACACGATGTCCACAAGCCTCACTTTTCTACACGATGTCCACAAGCCTCACTTTTCTACACGATGTCCACAAGCCTCACTTTTCTACACGATGTCCACAAGCCTCACTTTTCTACACGATGTCCACAAGCCTCACTTTTCTACACGATGTCCACAAGCCTCACTTTTCTACACGATGTCCACAAGCCTCACTTTTCTACACGATGTCCACAAACCTCACTTTTCTACACGATGTCCACAAGCCTCACTTTTCTTTTCTACACGATGTCCGCAAGCCTCACTTTTCTACACGATGTCCACAAGCCTCACTTTTCTACACGATGTCCACAAGCCTCACTTTTCTACACGATGTCCACAAGCCTCACTTTTCTACACGATGTCCACAAGCCTCACTTTTCTACACGATGTCCACAAGCCTCACTTTTCTACACGATGTCCACAAACCTCACTTTTCTACACGATGTACACAAACCTCACTTTTCTACACGATGTCCACAAGCCTCACTTTTCTACACGATGTCCACAAGCCTCACTTTTCTACACGATGTCCACAAGCCTCACTTTTCTACACGATGTCCACAAACCTCACTTTTCTACACGATGTCCACACGCCTCACTTTTCTACACGATGTCCAGCAAGCCTCACTTTTCTACACGATGTCCACAAGCCTCACTTTTCTACACGATGTCCACAAGCCTCACTTTTCTACACGATGTCCACAAACCTCACTTTTCTACACGATGTCCACAAACCTCACTTTTCTACACGATGTCCACAAGCCTCACTTTTCTACACGATGTCCGCAAGCCTCACTTTTCTACACGATGTCCACAAGCCTCACTTTTCTACACGATGTCCACAAGCCTCACTTTTCTTCACGATGTCCACAAACCTCACTTTTCTACACGATGTCCACAAACCTCACTTTTCTACACGATGTCCACAAACCTCACTTTTCTACACGATGTCCACAACCTCACTTTTCTACACGATGTCCACAAACCTCACTTTTCTACACGATGTCCACAAACCTCACTTTTCTACACGATGTCCACAAACCTCACTTTTCTACACGATGTCCACAAGCCTCACTTTTCTACACGATGTCCACAAACCTCACTTTTTCTACACGATGTCCACAAACCTCACTTTTCTACACGATGTCCACAAGCCTCACTTTTCTACACGATGTCCGCAAGCCTCACTTTTCTACACGATGTCCACAAACCTCACTTTTCTACACGATTTCCACAAGCCTTACTTTTCTACACGAGATCCGCAAACCTCCTCCACTCCTGTGGCTGATGTCCAGAAACGGTTATGCTTACAAACCTCACTATTCTCCCTTCTTGTCAAAAACAGTGTGGAAAGGACCTTTATAATCATTTTGCTTTCGTTGCAATCCATTTATTTCCATTTACTATTGCATGTTGCATTTGTATTATACTAAACTATGTTTAAACCAAACACGTTACTCTTCTCCCCGATCTCACTCCTTTTCCTAATGCCATTTGGAATGTATATCACAAACGTTAGTCTTCTCCAGAAATTCAACAAACCTCACTCTTCTTTTCCCTCACACAACTCACACTCTATTGTCCGCACACCTTTCTGATCTCGCTGATCGTCCACAAATTACACACTTCCTTCTCCATAATGTCCACACACCTTTCTTATTTCGCTGATCATCCACAAATCACACTCTTCTACCTAATGCCCACAGATCCAATTCCTCTCCCTAATGTCCACAAATCACACTCTTCGACCTAATGCCCACATATCCCACTCTTCTCCCTAATGTCTATAAATCACAATCTTTGACCTAATGTCGACAAACCCCACCATTCTACCTTATGCCCACAAGCATTAATGTTCTTCCTAATGTCAACAAACTTCACCTTCTCCATAATGTTCATTAATTCCCCATTGTCTATAAATCCCAATCGTCTCCTTAATGTCACCAGTTCCCACTCTTCTCTCCAATGCCAACAAACCACACTCTTCTCCCGAATGGCCACATACCTCACTTTCTTCCCGAATGCCCACAAACCTCACTTTTCCCCCTAATGTCCACAAATCTCACTCTTCTCCTTAGCATACTTAGTGTTTACTCTACTTTTTAAACCAATCAGATGCCTCAGAATTTCAAATACTTGCATCATTTATTCATGAAGATTTTACTACCAGCGCTCTTCCTCGTTTAGAATGTGACCTATATAGTGACTATCGATAAAACCTATCGTAAACACTAAGCCGGATAGAGTCTATGAAGAGAAAGCTACGCTCCCTTTCGGCTTCTTAATGGTGAAGATTTCTCTTCATAGCCTCTATCCAAACCGAAAGGGAGCGTCTATCCGATACATAAACATTACTCTTCTCCCTAATATCTTCAAACCCCAAATGTCATCAAATTGCACTATTTTCCTTGATGTCATTGGGGAGTTTACGTCTACAAACCTTATCCCTGGTCTCACTTGGGTAATGTTGATATTTCTAAAAACAATATATAACACAGACAACATTTACACGCAGTTTGATAGTGACTGATTTTGTTGCCGTTTCAAACTCCGTTTCAAACTCTCTCGACTACAGCATTTTTACTTCAATGAAATATCGAAAACCAGCCATTTTCACCGGAGTTATGGCCCTTGTTTTGCTGAAAAATGCCATATTAGGCCTTGTACATTTATTATTTGATCTTTACCAAACTTGCACGGATTGTTAATACCAATGAAAGCTGGGACAAGTTCATAAACCAGCTATATCGGACCAGGAACACCGGAGTCATGTGCCCTTGAATTATTGAAAAATACGATTTTCAGTCTTGTGAACACTCTAGCGCCTTCATTTTGTATTCGATCTTTCCCAAACTTGGCCATATTGTTGATATCAATGAAAGCTCGGATGAGTTTGAAAACCAGCCTGATCGAACCAGTAACACATATGGTTATGGCCCTTTTTCAATATTTGGTGATGTATTCTGGAAACCCCATTTTCCTTTTCTTTTTTTTTTCCTTTCTTTTTTTTCCTTTCTTTTTTTTGATTTTTTTCCCTTTTTTTTTTCTTTAATTGGGAGCCTAGGGGCCCTTGTTGGATCAGTTTTACATCGAGTTATAGGGAGGAACTTCAAAAATATTCTTCTATGAAACTACAAGAGATAAAGGTTAATATTGGTGATGACGTTACACTGCTATTTTATTGCAATGTAACATATATTTGTTTCGTTAATATTTTATTTTTTTCAATGGTGTGTGTTTTCAGTGAGAAATATTGCGTCAAGTCTTATGAGGTATACGATCCCTATTTCAGAACACTTTCTGAAAAAACAGCCGCGCTCAACGCTGAAACGGTATAAGTAAGCTAATGTAAGTCGAGCATGTATTTAAGCCCGAGGTGGCATTGTGGGAATAATCATGTTTCGGCCAGAATCGCTACACAGATATCATACGATACGGCGGTGATTGCTTTTATCTTTATTATAACATGAAGGTCAATGATGCAAATGGGACGCAATTATCGACCAATATCATGAATGGAATATCTACTTCCATGACTATTTTTGTACCGACTTGTTGAGTTCAGGCTTTTGTTTGTGAATTGCATGCGCAATAAAATATTCATCAGGGCAACAGGCGTTTTAAAAGTTGAAACTTTTGAAGACAGTGGGTCCTTTCAGGGTTCTCGCATGCATCGGTTAGTGAAAGCACTCGTGGCAACCATCGGTCACCGTCGTTTGCCGATAGGTAGAACGTTGGTAACCAATCTTCCCTTACTCTACACCTGAGGTAGTATCGGTGGCCTCGTTGGTACTAAATGTTACCATCGGTGGCCATTGGCGACCAACGTGGTTGCCGATGGGAGAACCCTGAACAAACCCATTGTCGCAGAAAATAGGCCATCCAGTGTCTGATATTTCGATCTTGTTAGTGTTATGGTACCTGTATTGATCAATACATTTTAAAGTAGCTATCCCGCCGCCAACAGGCACATTTTACAACAGATGTACACCGTTTCTTAACCTGGATATTTTGAGAATCCAAACTCTCTTGACATAATATAAACGTGTTTAACCAGCCAAGCCAAACCCCAATCTGTCTAGATAGATATTGGCGAAATTGGGTAGCATGAAGTAGATTATCTTAAGTCTGTTTGGTTAACATTTCTCTAAAAGTTTTTTTTAACGTTGAGTTTTAACCAAAATCCAAATGTAGGCTTATATAAACAAGTTCTAGGTTCAGTTCATGTTCAATACTATAAGGTAAGTTAGCACATCCTTGATTGGCCTTCTTGTCACTTAAAATATGTGAACTGTAAGTATGCATGGTAGTCAAATATAGGTCAGGTTCGATAATGGGCAAAACCACGCCACATGAAGTAGATCATCTTGTATCGTCTGTATATGTATATACTGCTTCTCTTGCACCTCTTGTTTGGCTATACAATGACTTTTCTCTGCCATTTATCAAAACTGTTGTTTTTTTTTATCTCATGCATGTGCATGTATATATATACAATAAAACACAACAAAGGTAATGATGCTATGCAGTTCTGTTAAATAATGACTGGAGAATACAAGCTATTAATTAACTAGTATACAACTTACACATTTGCCTTACGATTAGCATTTAAAGATGAATGGCCACACTTGTTGTAGTATTATCAATTAACAAATTTAACAGTTAAACATCATATGTACATTTCTTGATAGTCCCGGAGAGAAACATATATTTAAAAACGCTACTAAGTCGTATGTAAAAATAAGTATTATTTTCATGACGTAGACGTACTTTTACCACTGGGTGATTGCACGGGGAAATGAGATAAATCTGAATTGTATAGCTGCACAACTATTGCCAGATAATTGATAAATACATCTACCTGTGGATTAATTTACCTGTTCAAAGTTTTCTACGTCATCAAATAAAATCTTATTCTCGCTTTTCACAGATATTGCAATGTGTGCATTGTAAATATCTACTGGTATGTATTGATTTCGATTTAAATAAACATAAACATGTTCATGAAACAAAACATGGCCGGAGAACTTTAATAAAATCCTTTAGTCTTATCAAGTAGCTGCAGCAGTCAGGTCAGAGAGTCAAAGAGTCCGATCATAACCAGATCATTAATCGATTCACTCTACATATGTAACATTTTAAATAGTCATACATTTCTTGCACCATCAAACTTTGTTCGTTATTCAAAAAAGCGGTAAAACAAAACTTTAGTGTTTGTTTTGATAAAGACGATCAGCAATCACATGTGCTCAACTTGCACGACAGATAAAACAGCACCAATCACACGTTGTCAGTTTTCATTGTCAGTTTTCATTTCATGACGATATATCTATATCGCACTATTGTCTGTAGATACCATTACTAGTATTAGGTTTATTATTCAAGGCAATCAATGAATTTATCTCGTCTGTTTGCAGGTTACCGCTCAAAATAGGCTGTGCTGAGACGTCAGAAGTGTCCATTGCTAGTTTTATGTTTATATTTATTATATGTTTATATTTCATGAAAACAATGCCTTCATTTCGTATATTTGTAGGTTGTCGCTCACATTAGGCTGTGCTATGAGACTTTAGACGTATCCATTGCTAGGTTTATGTATATATGTTTATTATATGTTTATATGCATTAATTTCGTCTGTTTGCAGGTTATCGCTAACATTAGGCTGTACCATGAGACCTCAGACGTATCCATTGCTAGGTTTATGTATATATGTTTATTATGTGCTTATATTTCAGGAAAACAATGCACTAATTTCGTGTATCTGTAGGCTGTCTCTCACATCAGGCTGTTCTATGAGACTTCGGACATAGTCATTGCTAGTTTTATGTTCATTATTCAAGGAACCAATGACTTCCTTTCGTGTATTTGGAGGTTATCGCTCGCATCAGGCTGTTCTATGAGACTTCGGACGTATTCATTGCTAGTTTTATGTTCATTATTCAAGGAACCAATGAATTCATTTCGTGTATTTTAGGTTATCGCTCACACTAGGCTGTGCTATGAGACTTCAAAAGTATCCCCTAGATTATCAGAAGTGTCCAGTTATCGTCAGAAGCTGTAAGTTTTACGAATGAAGATAGTCTGTATCTCACACTTTACCAGCTTTGTAGAAGCTCAATCTATCAGTTTTGGACAGGAATGTATCATGAAACTAAAATAATGTATTTGTTTATTATCCCCGCATATATTTTTCCTTTTGTCCATCCGTTTCTTGTCAGGAAAAACATGGCACGTACATCCTTCCTAAGATAAGTACATGCAGTATTGTACAAATAAAAGGCACCATTAGACGAAGTGTAGAGAACAAGAACCATAACTCTATATGGATTTTTGACAAAATTATTTCACTTTTTATTTAAATTGTGTCTTTATTTTTATTGTCCGGGCTGTTACTTAAACCGTTAATTAAAGATTATAAAGATAACCAATGTAAAACGCGTGTACCAGAGGTTTACAGAATGTCTTACACACCTTACATACTCTTTTATCGGCTTACAATACACAGTTTTTGATATTTCTTTGTTTTTAGCTCACTGATTGGTTTATGGTTTAATAATTGCCTAACAGTGTGCATATGTCAGTATTAGTTAATTAAAATGCTATTGTAAACCTTATGCATATATTCATAAATATAAAAGGTTCTGGTCACCTGATTTCACAACTAGCCTAGATGACAAACTCTTACAACAACTGTGTTGTCCATACACATTAAGGGACATTTTATTATTTATGTTGTTAGTAACTGTTTCTATAACGGTAACCAATAGATTCGTAGTTCCTGTATAAAATCAGAAGATCAGTGAGAAGACAGTCTACAGTCAGTCATAAAAGAGTCCAGTTAGAGTTATGCTTTTAAGATGCCCTCGTACTTGCTGCCGTCGGCCGTCTCATATCAAATTGTACCATGGAATACTGGTATTCAAGAACTTTGTCAGTTTTTCTTTAAATTGACCTGGAAGTGTTACCTGGAAGTGTACTGTTATAAAACGTTGTTATTATTTAGTTAAAATACATATGGACTACCCAGCACTATAAAAATATATGTTGCTATACGGAACACCCAAAACCTTGATACATCTACAACAATACCTTGCTTACATATGGTGGAGGAATGAACGGGTAGATGACTTTTTAGCTGATCTAAAGATCATGGGTACCTCATAAATGTTTATCTATCAACGTGAACATGTACTAACATAAAGCGAGTAGTTTTATTATGGATATTAACAGTGAATTTATTTATTTTCGACAACACCGATATTGATCATTACGCATAATTCCCCCACAAGAACATTCAACTTTATTTCCAAGGGCTTCAACTCAACAATATCATCATGGATAATTCCCTACATCGTTTCAACTGACATGAAAATACTGTACATCTTAGTTCATATTTTCATGGACAAATACTATGGAACGATGTTTAATCTGGTCAGACGTATGTCCATATTATTGTATGTTTGTCTTTCCTTTTCATTGTTTAGTGTGAAACTTAAACCCCGCTCTAGTTACAAACGGAACACACAAGACAGCGTGCAGTAGAAACGCACATTATAAAATTATCATTGTGAAGAAAGATATTATATGTATCTGAAATACGGAAAATAGTTCCCGAGGGAGAGAAACTGCCCTCATATAAGAACGAGTAATTTCTCTCACGAAGGAACTAGTACCCGTATTTCAGAAACAGTGGTTATTCAACTATATATTTCACATTTTGTGATGATATTATTTATTTATTTATTTATTTATTTATTTATTTATTCATTTATTTATTCATTTATTTATTTATTTACACAATTATTTTTCTTTTTCAGTGATTTTCTTTGCTTTAAAAGACATTTTGTCAATATGCCATATACGGTAAAAAGGCGCGATGAAATAATGAATTTTATTTAATTTCGTTTTATTTATTTATGGTTGTTGTTGATCTATTTTTAGATTTCTGGGTTTGGTTTTGTAACATATTGCGTCGATAGAAGTAGTTAGATTTCTGGCTACTGAGAAATATCTCCCAGAGTGAGCTATTTCACTGAGAACTATCTCCCAGAGTGGCATATTTCTCCAGTAGAGCTCTGAGTAGATATGGCATTTCTATTCTCTGGATATTACTATAAATCATCACAAAATATGTATTTATTATATTTTACATATAGTGTCAGCATCTAATTAACAATAGCTAATATCACAATGTACGCGTTGCCCTCGACATTATTTCCATTGCCTGAAGCATCATTCGACTCTCATATTCGCATTATATTTTAATAATTGATGAAAGTTTCCACATTTAACCTTATTGTTCATTTAATCTCTTTTACTGCAATTCTTCTTGGTTTTTCACGCAGTACGCTTGAGCAAACTGTATAAATAACATGGTTCACGAAGAGTGGTAGGTTGAATGGTGTTTTACGTCATTTAAGGCTATATGTGACGATGGATTTTTTAGTTTTGTAGTCCGACCTTTCACCTTTTCCTGGTTTAACCAGTACTGCATACCCCCCACCATCCGTAAGAATCGACACTTTCTTAAGTACTTACAAGTCGATCTTCCACTGGGATTCGAACCCGCAGCGCTGAGAAGCGAGACGGTTTCAAACGCAGCGTTTTTACCATCTTACCATCCCGCCAGAGTAATTTAATTATACATGTTCTATTTTCAGGGGAGGATTGTACGTTTGTAAAGTCTCCTGTTTGAAAAACAGATGTTGCCAGATGTCTTTTTGGTAGAAATATCGAATAAGCGAGAATAATTGAGAGCACTATTCATTGTCTTACATATCAATGTGGCTAAATTTCCCCTCAATCCGACATTTTGCCAATAATTTGAAAAAGAACAAACCATATTATACATACTGAACTGACAAAGCATCACCGGAAACTATATCGCTACTTTGCATCTATACCATCATCAAACTATTTATATTTATTTACCAAGTGTTTCATCGTCGGACACGTTAACCAAGTCCCATTTGTATAATCATAGGACAATGTAACGCCAATTTCCATATTTTTCGTCATCGGGCACTGTCTATAGACCTAAATGCATATGTCTCCTCATCTGTCAACCTACATCTATATGTCCCCTCTGTTTCACAGATGCATACACAACCGACAATGTTATATTCGAATGGGCAGACGTGGAGCCGTTTAAGATTATGAACAATGTGACAATGCCCCAATTTGAGCCAAGTACCGAGGTGGTATTGGGTAGATGTAATCAACACAGCCTGCAGAGTAAGTTTATCTTTCCTACGAGGTGGTATTGGGTAAATGTGATCAACACAGCCTTCAGAGTAAGTTTCTTCTTTCCTACGAGGTGGTATTGGGTAAATGTAATCAACACAGCCTTCAGAGTAAGTTTCTTCTTTCCTACGAGGTGGTATTGGGTAGATGTAATCAACACAGCCTTCAGAGTAAGTTTCTTCTTTCCTACGAGTTGGTATTGGGTAGATGAAATCAACACAGCCTTCAGAGTAAGTTTCTTCTTTCCTACGAGGTGGTATTGGGTAGATGAAACCAACACAGCCTTCAGAGTAAGTTTCTTCTTTCCTACGAGGTGGTATTGGGTAAATGTAATCAACACAGCCTTCAGAGTAAGTTTCTTCTTTCCTACGAGGTGGTATTGGGTAGATGTAATCAACACAGCCTTCAGAGTAAGTTTCTTCTTTCCTACGAGGTGGTATTGGGTAGATGTAATCAACACAGCCTTCAGAGTAAGTTTCTTCTTTCCTACGAGGTGGTATTGGGTAGATGAAATCAACACAGCCTGGAGAGTAAATTTCTTATGTTCACGAGATGGTATTGGGTAGATGAAATCAACACAGCCTTCAGAGTAAGTTTCTTCTTTCCTACAAGGTGGTATTGGGTAGATGTAATCAACACAGCCCGGAGAGTAAGTTTCTTATGTCCTACGAGGTGGCATTGGGTATATGAAATCAACCCAGCCTTCAGAGTAAGTTTCTTCTTTCCTACGAGGTGGTATTGGTTAGATGAAATCAACACAGCCTGGAGAGTAAGTTTCTTATGTCCTACGAGGTGGTATTGGTTAGATGAAATCAACACAGCCTTGAGAGTAAGTTTCTTATGTCCTACGAGGTGGTATTGGGTAGATAAAATCAACACAGCCTTAAGAGTAAGTTTCTTCTCTCCTACGAGGTGGTATTGGTTAGATGAAATCAACACAGCCTGGAGAGTAAGTTTCTTATGTCCTACGAGGTGGTACTGGGTAGATGAAATCAACACAGCCTGGAGAGTAAGTTTCTTATGTCCTACGAGGTGGTATTGGTTAGATGAAATCAACACAGCCTTCAGAGTAAGTTTTTTCTCTCCTACGAGGTGGTATTGGTTAGATGAAATCAACACAGCCTGGAGAGTAAGTTTCTTATGTCCTACGAGGTGGTATTGGGTAGATGAAATCAACACAGCCTTCAGAGTAAGTTTCTTCTTTTTCTACGAGGTGGTATTGGTTAGATGAAATCAACACAGCCTGGAGAGTAAGTTTCTTATGTCCTACGAGGTGGTATTGGGTAGATGAAATCAACACAGCCTTCAGAGTAAGTTTCTTCTTTCCTACGAGGTGGTATTGGTTAGATGAAATCAACACAGCCTGGAGAGTAAGTTCTTATGTCCTACAAGGTGGTATTGGATAGATGAAATCAACACATCCTGGAGAGTAAGTTTCTTATTCCTTTCTTATGTCCTTCGAGGTGGTACAGGGTAGATGAAATCAACACATCCTGGAGAGTAAGTTTCTTATTCCTTTCTTATGTCCTTCGAGGTGGTACAGGGTAGATGAAATCAACATAGCCTGGAGAGTAAGTTTCTTATGTCCTACGAGGTGGTATTGGGTAGATGAAATCAACACATCATGGAGAGTAAGTTTCTTATTCCTTGCTTATGTCATTCGAGGTGGTACAGGGTAAATGAAATCAACATAGCCTGGAGAGTAAGTTTCTTCTTTCCTACGAGGTGGTATTGGTTAGATGAAATCAACACAGCCTGGAGAGTAAGTTTCTTATGTCCTACAAGGTGGTATTGGATAGATGAAATCAACACATCCTGGAGAGTAAGTTTCTTATTCCTTGCTTATGTCATTCGAGGTGGTACAGGGTAAATGAAATCAACATAGCCTGGAGAGTAAGTTTCTTCTTTCCTACGAGGTGGTATTGGTTAGATGAAATCAACACAGCCTGGAGAGTAAGTTTCTTCTTTCCTACGAGGTGGTATTGGGTAGATGAAATCAACACAGTCTGGAGAGTAAGTTTCTTATGTCCTACAAGGTGGTATTGGGTAGATGAAATCAACACAGCCTTCAGAGTAAGTTTCTTCTTTCCTACGAGGTGGTATTGGTTAGATGAAATCAACACAGCCTGGAGAGTAAGTTTCTTATGTCCTACAAGGTGGTATTGGATAGATGAAATCAACACATCCTGGAGAGTAAGTTTCTTATTCCTTTCTTATGTCCTTCGAGGTGGTATTGGGTAGATGAAATCAACATAGCCTGGAGAGTAAGTTTCTTATGTCCTACGAGGTGGTACTGGGTAGATGAAATCAACACAGCCTGGAGAGTAAGTTTCTTATGTCCTACAAGGTGGTACTGGGTAGATGAAATCAACACAGCCTGGAGAATAAATTTATTATGTCCTACGAGATGGTATTGGGTAGATGTAATCAGCACATCCTTCAGAGTAAGTTTCTTCTTTCCTACGAGGTGGTATTGGGTAGATGAAATCCACACAGCCCGGAGAGTAAGTTAGTTTTGTCATACGCGGGGGTACTGGGTAGATGTAATCAACACAGCCTGAAGAGTAAGTTAGTTTTGTCTTACGCGGGGGTATTGGGTAGATGTAATCAACACAGCCTTCAGAGTAAGTTTCTTCTTTCCTACAAGGTGGTATTGGGTAGATGTAATCAGCACATCCTTCAGAGTAAGTTTCTTCTTTCCTACGAGGTGGTATTGGGTAGATAAAATCAACACAGCCTTCAGAGTAAGTTTCTTCTTTCCTACGAGGTGGTATTGGTTAGATGAAATCAACAGAGCCTTCAGAGTAAGTTTCTTCTTTCCTACGAGGTGGTATTGGTTAGATGTAATCAACACAGCCTTCAGAGTAAGTTTCTTCTTTCCTACGAGGTGGTATTGGTTAGATGAAATCAACACAGCCTTCAGAGTAAGTTTCTTCTTTCCTACGAGGTGGTATTGGTTAGATGAAATCAACACAGCCTTCAGAGTAAGTTTCTTCTTTCCTACGAGGTGGTATTGGTTAGATGAAATCAACACAGCCTTCAGAGTAAGTTTCTTCTTTCCTACGAGGTGGTATTGGTTAGATGAAATCAACACAGCCTTCAGAGTAAGTTTCTTCTTTCCTACGAGGTGGTATTGGGTAGATGAAATCAACACAGCCTGGAGAGTAAGTTTCTTCTTTCCTACGAGGTGGTATTGGGTAGATGAAATCAACACAGCCTGGAGAGTAAGTTTCTTATGTCCTACGAGGTGGTATTGGGTAGATGAAATCAACACAGCCTGGAGAGTAAGTTTCTTATGTCCTACGAGGTGGTATTGGGTAGATTAAATCAACACAGCCTGGAGAGTAAATGTCTTATGTTCTTCGAGGTGGTACAGGGTAGATGAAATCAACACAGCCTGGAGAGTAAGTTTCTTCTTTCCTACGAGGTGGTATTGGTTAGATGAAATCAACACAGCCTTCAGAGTAAGTTTCTTCTTTCCTACGAGGTGGTATTGGTTAGATGTAATCAACACAGCCTTCAGAGTAAGTTTCTTCTTTCCTACGAGGTGGTATTGGTTAGATGAAATCAACACAGCCTTCAGAGTAAGTTTCTTCTTTCCTACGAGTAGGTATTGGTTAGATGAAATCAACACAGCCTGGAGAGTAAGTTTCTTCTTTCCTACGAGGTGGTATTGGTTAGATGAAATCAACACAGCCTTCAGAGTAAGTTTTGCTTCTTTCCTACGAGGTGGTATTGGTTAGATGTAATCAACACAGCCTTCAGAGTAAGTTTCTTCTTTCCTACGAGGTGGTATTGGTTAGATGAAATCAACACAGCCTTCAGAGTAAGTTTCTTCTTTCCTACGAGGTGGTATTGGTTAGATGAAATCAACACAGCCTTCAGAGTAAGTTTCTTCTTTCCTACGAGGTGGTATTGGTTAGATGAAATCAACACAGCCTTCAGAGTAAGTTTCTTCTTTCCTACGAGGTGGTATTGGGTAGATGAAATCAACACAGCCTGGAGAGTAAGTTTCTTCTTTCCTACGAGGTGGTATTGGGTAGATGTAATCAACACAGCCTGGAGAGTAAGTTTCTTCTTTCCTACGAGGTGGTATTGGGTAGATGAAATCAACACAGCCTGGAGAGTAAGTTTCTTCTTTCCTACGAGGTGGTATTGGGTAGATGTAATCAACACAGCCTCGAGAGTAAGTTTCTTCTTTCCTACGAGGTGGTATTGGGTAGATAAATTCAACACAGCCTGGAGAGTAAGTTTCTTCTTTCCTACGAGGTGGTATTGGGTAGATGAAATCAACACAGCCTCGAGAGTAAATGTCTGATGTCCTACGAGGTGGTATTGGGTAGATAAAATCAACACAGCCTGGAGAGTAAATGTCTTATGTTCTTCGAGGTGGTACAGGGTAGATGAAATCAACACAGCCTGGAGAGTAAGTTTCTTCTTTCCTACGAGGTGGTATTGGGTAGATGAAATCAACACAGCCTGGAGAGTAAGTTTCTTCTTTCCTACGAGGTGGTATTGGGTAGATGTAATCAACACAGCCTGGAGAGTAAGTTTCTTCTTTCCTACGAGGTGGTATTGGGTAGATGAAATCAACACATCATGGAGAGTAAGTTTCTTATTCCTTGCTTATGTCATTCGAGGTGGTACAGGGTAAATGAAATCAACATAGCCTTCAGAGTAAGTTTCTTCTTTCCTACGAGGTGGTATTGGGTAGATGAAATCAACACAGCCTGGAGAGTAAGTTTCTTATTCCTTGCTCATGTCATTCGAGGTGGTACAGGGTAAATGAAATCAACATAGCCTTCAGAGTAAGTTTCTTCTTTCCTACGAGGTGGTATTGGTTAGATGAAATCAACTCAGCCTGGAGAGTAAATGTCTTATGTCCTACGAGGTGGTATTGGGTAGATGAAATCAACACAGCCTTCAGAGTAAGTTTCTTCTTTCCTACGAGGTGGTATTGGTTAGATGAAATCAACACAGCCTTGAGAGTAAGTTTCTTATGTCCTACAAGGTGGTATTGGATAGATGAAATCAACACATCCTGGAGAGTAAGTTTCTTATTCCTTTCTTATGTCCTTCGAGGTGGTACAGGGTAGATGAAATCAACACATCCTGGAGAGTAAGTTTCTTATTCCTTTCTTATGTCCTTCGAGGTGGTACAGGGTAGATGAAATCAACATAGCCTGGAGAGTAAGTTTCTTATGTCCTACGAGGTGGTATTGGATAGATGAAATCAACACAGTCTGGAGAGTAAGTTTCTTATGTCCTACGAGGTGGTATTGGATAGATGAAATCAACACATCCTGGAGAGTAAGTTTCTTATTCCTTGCTTATGTCATTCGAGGTGGTACAGGGTAAATGAAATCAACATAGCCTGGAGAGTAAGTTTCTTATGTCCTACGCGGGGGTACTGGGTAGATGAAATCAACACAGCCTGGAGAATAAATGTATTATGTCCTACGAGATGGTATTGGGTAGATGTAATCAGCACATTCTTCAGAGTAAGTTTCTTCTTTCCTACGAGGTGGTATTGGGTAGATGAAATCCACACAGCCCGGAGAGTAAGTTAGTTTTGTCCTACGCGGGGGTACTGGGTAGATGTAATCAACACAGCCTGGAGAGTAGGTTAGTGTTGTCCTACGCGGGGGTATTGGGTAGATGTAATCAACACAGCCTTCAGAGTAAGTTTCTTCTTTCCTACGAGGTGGTATTGGGTAGATAAAATCCACACAGCCCGGAGAGTAAGTTAGTTTTGTCCTACGCGGGGGTACTGGGTAGATGTAATCAACACAGCCTGGAGAGTAAGTTAGTTTTGTCCTACGCGGGGGTATTGGGTAGATGTAATCAACATAGCCTTCAGAGTAAGTTTCTTCTTTCCTACGAGGTGGTATTGGGTAGATGTAATCAACACAGCCTTCAGAGTAAGTTTCTTCTTTCCTACGAGGTGGTATTGGGTATATGTAATCAACACAGCCTGGAGAGTAAGTTTCTTCTTTCCTACGAGGTGGTATTGGGTAGATGTAATCAACACAGCCTGGAGAGTAAGTTTCTTCTTTCCTACGAGGTGGTATTGGGTAGATGAAATCAACACAGCCTTCAGAGTAAGTTTCTTCTTTCCTACGAGGTGGTATTGGGTAGATGAAATCAACACAGCCTTCAGAGTAAGTTTCTTCTTTCCTACGAGGTGGTATTGGGTAGATGTAATCAACACAGCCTTCAGAGTAAGTTTCTTCTTTCCTACGAGTTGGTATTGGTTAGATGAAATCAACACAGCCTGGAGAGTAAGTTTCTTCTTTCCTACGAGGTGGTATTGGGTAGATGTAATCAACACAGCCTTCAGAGTAAGTTTCTTCTTTCCTACGAGTTGGTATTGGTTAGATGAAATCAACACAGCCTTCAGAGTAAGTTTCTTCTTTCCTACGAGGTGGTATTGGGTAGATGTAATCAACACAGCCTTCAGAGTAAGTTTCTTCTTTCCTACGAGTTGGTATTGGTTAGATGAAATCAACACAGCCTTCAGAGTAAGTTTCTTCTTTCCTACGAGGTGGTATTGGGTAGATGTAATCAACACAGCCTTCAGAGTAAGTTTCTTCTTTCCTACGAGTTGGTATTGGGTAGATGTAATCAACACAGCCTGGAGAGTAAGTTTCTTCTTTCCTACGAGGTGGTATTGGGTAGATGAAATCAACACAGCCTTCAGAGTAAGTTTCTTCTTTCCTACGAGGTGGTATTGGGTAGATGAAATCAACACAGCCTTCAGAGTAAGTTTCTTCTTTCCTACGAGGTGGTATTGGTTAGATGAAATCAACACAGCCTTCAGAGTAAGTTTCTTCTTTCCTACGAGGTGGTATTGGTTAGATGTAATCAACACAGCCTGGAGAGTAAGTTAGTTTTGTCCTACGAGGTTGTATTGGGTAGATGTAATCAACACAGCCTGGAGAGTAAGTTTCTTCTTTCCTACGAGTTGGTATTGGGTAGATGTAATCAACACAGCCTGGAGAGTAAGTTAGTTTTGTCCTACGCGGGGGTACTGGGTAGATGTAATCAACACAGCCTGGAGAGTAAATGTCTTATGTACTACGAGGTAGTATTGGGTAGATGAAATCTACACAGCCTGGAGAGTAAGTTTCTTCTTATGTCCTTCGGGGTGGTATTGGGTAGATGAAATCAACACAGCCTGGAGAGTAAGTTTCTTATGTACTACGCGGGGGTACTGGGTAGATGAAATCAACACAGCCTGGAGAGTAAATGTCTTATGTCCTACGCGGGGTACTGGGTAGATGAAATCAACACAGCCTGGAGAGTAAATGTCTTATGTCCTACGAGGTTGTATTGGGTAGATGTAATCAACACAGCCTGGAGAGTAAATGTCTTATGTACTACGAGGTGGTATTGGGTAGATGAAATCAACACAGCCTGGAGAGTAAGATTCTTATGTCCTACGAGGTTGTATTGGGTAGATGTAATCAACACCGTCTGGAGAGTAACTTTCTTATGTTTTACGAGGTGGTATTGAGTAGATGTAATCAACACCGATTATGACATTTGGTCAATTGTAGCTTACCTTAAAAAGGTTGTTTTTGAATGGGAGATGAATACTAAAAGTAGAACTGGAAATTCATTGTTTTGATCACTTGCAAAATATATATCCGAAAAGTTAGGAAATCTGTCAATCGAGGTTAGACTCTTTCATCTTCCGATGATTACCCATGTATAGTTCGTCACTTTCGTTTTCCTCTTTAATTTGATTGAGGACCATATATCGACGTCTTACTAAATCCTGAAAAGAAGGTAAGTAATAGATGATGTCTGGTCTCAGCGAGTTGGCTTATTTAAACACCGAGATGGGCGTATTTTGTATCTATCTTAGAAACAAAAGCATGTATAGAATACTGTGAATGTTTAAATTAACAGCATTGATTGTTGCATTATGTCAGGGAGAATACTGGATTGGCTGTGTAGTATAAATAAACCCTCCCTTGATTATTCATTAATGGATAAGTATTGCAGGCTGTATGGCAATTACGGGGGTTTAACCGCTTACGTGTGTAACGTACTGTGTAACGTGCTACATGTATATTTATGCCATCATGTGAAAATAATAGGCTGTTCCAAATCTGTAGGGAGTTTGATGTGAGTTATATCTGTAGTTTATTATGAAGTATCGTGTGAAGTGTGTTTAATAATTAATATTAATACGGTCAGTCAGTCGGTCGTTCAGCAGATTATTCCAATACATATATACATATTTAATCACGAATGTAGTGTAGTTGTTACTTCTATGAGAAGGGTGAGTGTTAGGAATGCTATATTTCATGTCCTGCTTTCGCATCTACTTTTAATAATATTTGCATTTAGACATATATAATTGGGTGTACTTTTGGAAACTAATTTAAACCATATTAAAATTACGTTCAATTATAAATGTGTATTTTTTATATTCTAAATGATTTGTTTGTTTGTTTGTTTATATGTATGATGTTTTACGTCATTTTCAACACCTGTCAGGTTATATATGACGGTCGATTTGTTTGTGGTAGAGGCAGACCACCCACTTTTCCTGGGTAGAACCAGTACTGTACACCTCCGCCATCGGTAAGAATCGACACTTCCTCACGTACATGTCGAGCTCCCAGTGGGATTCGAACCCGCAGCGGTGAGAGGCGAGAAGATTTACAACGCAACGTCGTTAACCACTCGACCACGGAGACGCTGTGTTTTAAATGGCTTTACTATGTTAACTATTATGACTTGTCCTATGTAATTATTTGACTCACAGCTGGAAGTTTTGCCTGTCTGTTGGCCTATGTGCATATAAAGCGGAGGATCGGTTATTTCGTGGTGCAGGTGTTCCTACCCAGTATCCTGATTGTTGTTCTGTCATGGGTCTCCTTCTGGGTGGATCACGAATCCGTGCCGGCTCGAATCTCACTCGGGGTCCTCACCGTGCTGACAATGACGACACAGAGTTCCGGCTCACGGGAGTCGCTTCCACAGGTCTCTTATATCAAGGTAAGAAATAGTCTTAAATGTATACATGTAGCTTGTGTTGCTACACCCATGCTTTAAACAGTGCACTCAAATTACTGTAGATTCCCTTTTTGCATTTTATTATGTTTTTATCACTTGAATTATTCGCTAGTATGTCCATATAGCACTTTTTCCAGCTAGAAAGATCCTTAAGGTCCAATGATATAGCCCAAGATTTGTAAAATTCAACGAACTAGTGTCGTCGGCAATTGTTACTGTCCCAATGTCGGCATAGATTCATTGTCCCAGTGTCTGCAAACTGACCCGATGTCGGCATAGATTCATTGTCCCAGTGTCTGCAAACTGTCCCGATGTCGGCATAGATTCATTGTCGCAGTGTCTGCAAACTGTCCCGATGTCGGCATAGATTCATTGTCGCAGTGTCTGCAAACTGACCCCGATGTTATGCAAACTGTCCCGATGTCGGCATAGATTCATTGTCCCAGTGTCTGCAAACTGACCCCGATGTCGGCATAGATTCATTGCCCCAGTGTCTGCAACCTGACTCGATGTTGAATCGAAACATAAAAGTCCTACGTAGTATCATATAACTGATTTTTGTGTATAATATTGTTCAGGTAACGGGTTATCGTTTAGTAAATTAACATAACAAAATCATAATAGGAGAGATGTCCCTAGTTGGTAAGGAGCAGAACACAAATTGTTCACGTTAAAAAATCAGCATTTAATTTATTGCCTTCTCAGAGTAACTAAGGGCATCATTGTTCCTTTTTAATATGTTTTATACATGATCACACTATATATCACTATCAACTTCTTTTTTTTTAAATATACAAATACCATTTATAATCCCGGTTTTGTTTATATTACAGTTAATGGTGTCTTATATAAGTTGATTAAATTAAATTTTATCTGAAATCATTCTTCCATTATACTACTTCGCTGACTGTTTAGTTGAAAACTGTATTCTACACCTGGTACTGTTTTATATAGTGCAATTTGCTCCAGCTGGTTAATTGCGCAACTTGTTTTTGATTTACGTTTCGCTTACTTGCATGGGCCGACATGATTCAGTTTATTGTATTTAATCAAACAATCTTGCTTTGTTCTCTTTTCTTTTTCTGTAAGTAATCGAATATTTGGTGGTATTAAGTCAAAACCTACACGATTAAGCGTCCATTGCTACTAAATTATTACGTCTTAACCAGTAGGTGTCTCTGGGTAGCGAAGTCGGTAGCGTACCGCTTTTCGCCCATACAACCCGGGTTCGATTTCCGTCGCGGCGTAAATAGTGGTGAAAGTATTAATTGAAATCATTTTTTAAAATACATTTTTTAAAAGCAGGATGAAATCAGTGTTCCTTAGTTGTGGCTGATTCATCATACCCCTTGCTTAAAGAGGAGCTAGTCAAGGAGCATGACTACATCATTGGGTAACTTATATAACAGGGCAATTGACACAGGACAGACGGAACATTGATATAGTTGGCTGTTGCATGAATTTGACGGTATGAGAGAGGTCCATACGGCGAATCATTCTCATGGGATGCTCAGTATATGGGGACATTTGTATCACATCTTAACACTGGACAATTTCGTAAAACATATTGTATTAAATTTAATAATCATTCTCTTTGTCAAGAATACGTTTACACTTCGTACCACGAGCTCTCCAAGTGCCATCTGTGAAAAAATACCCTCAATAATTTGAATGACTATCGTTTCATATTTTTACACCTCGTACCACGAGCTCTCAAAGCAAGCGTAAACATATGTCTTCAATAATGTGTGTATATAAGCGTTTATTTATCCTCGCTGTATTGCACTAAGCATTTTAGCGAGCAGAGTAAGGTAGGAAATACTTTTGATATATTTCGATAATTAACCCAAATTCGGTCCTGGCTGGGATTGAACGCGCGATCCCTGGGTTACTAAGCCGCAATGCTAACCATTACACCACGGCGCTACCTTTCTTCAATAATCTGATTGTGACTACTCTTTTATACTTTCACACCTCGTACCACGAGATCTCTAAGCGCCACCTATGTAAATACGTCCTCAAGAATCTGAATGACTGTATCGTATTTACATGCTTTCACACATCGGACGACGAGCTCTCAAAGCGCCATCTGTGAAAAGATGTCCTCAAGAATCTGAATGACTCCTCCCTTTCATAGTTTTACACCTCGTACCATCAGCTTTCAAAGCGCCACTTGTGAAAATATGTCCTCAATAATTTGATTGACTACTCTTTCAAACCTTTAAACCTCGTAACATTAGTTTTCAAATCGTCACCTGGCGCCGATTTCACCAACATATTTAAGTATATACTTAGCTACTTAAAAACTTAAATTTAAGTTTACCTCCTAAGTTTTCTTAAGTAAGAAAAACCTGTTTCACGAAACCAATTTACTTAAGTAAAAACTTAAATTTAGCTTAGTTATCAAGTGGACACATAATTTAAGTTGGTGAAACAAATTTCTGCTAAGTTTTACTTAGTGACTTAGTTAAGTATTTTCTTAAGTATTGAAGTAAAACTTAAGGAATTGTTTGTGAAATCGGCGCCTGTGAACATATGTCCTCAAGAAACTGACTGAATACTCTTTCATACTTTTACACCTCCCAACATCAGCTCTCAAAGCAAGCGCCAACTGTGAAAATATGTCCTCAGGAACCTAAATGACTACTATTTCATACTTTACACCTCGTAACATTAGCTCTCAAAGCGCCCTTGCTAGGGGAAAGGGCCGAATATCGGCCCCTGTTTAAGAAGGAAAGAAAACTGACTGTATATGACATAAATATTGGCATTATATAGTGTGTATTATATACATCTTTGACCGCGTGTCTATATACACACAACGTACTACTTTCCTTTACAATGGACATACTTCAACAACTTCACACATCAAGGTGATGCCAAGAAAGACATGTATTTTAGCATAATATGCCAAAGCCTTAATGCCCTATTCTCAACTTGTACCTATTTTTTTTCATTTATCTCCATAATTTCGTTATTTTTAAACCTTTGTATTATTTTATCAGAGATCTAATAAGTAGAGATTGTGCATTTACTCAAATCTCACATAATCTCGTATGACACAAAGTAAAACTGCATAATCTGTATTATTTTCTCCGCTCATTTATAAAACAGAAATAATATAATAATATCACTACAAAGGGTATTATTCTCTTTCATTTCATACCAGTTGCATACTACTGCTGTGAAACTACAGTTACAAACTTCAGCAAGACTACACCAACAACAGGAAGTAGCATAACATAGGCCATAGTCAGATATTTTAAATAACATTTGTTGACATTTTAGTAAACATAGACATATTTTGAAAATACCATTGCATTCCAAAGATACTCATTACTGTTTTTTTATTTGAGAACATTAGCATATTATTTAAGAAATGAGAATCAAGTTGTCATCAATTTCTATACAGTTACAAAAGAATGTGCATACGTGAAATTTCGAGTATTTTATTTCTGAAAGCATACGTTGCAAATCTCTGGTTTCTCAATTCTCTGATTTTATTAATATAGTGTTGTTTTTTTCTTACCAAATTTCCCGAATTATTTTTCTGTCAAATTCTTAAATACTTATGTTAACTTCTTATTAAGACGTCATGTCTTGTAGATAATATCACATACATTAAACTCGATATATTGATAGCATGTCTGCATTATGATTAGTTTATCAGTATGAAACCAATCTCCTATGCATGATTTATTTAATCAGAGATCTAAGAAGTAGGATTAATTACGTCTCTAATAGAACGATGTCTCGATTACTTGTGTTATACAGTTGTTATAGGTTGGCGTTTCGGTTCGAAAAGTAGTAGCCAACATTTGGGGAAATGATTATGAAAATACCATCAAACTGAATAATAATTTCCAACAAAATGCAAAACACACTACTAGTTAATATACTTTCTGAAGAGGCTATTTTGGCTACTGCTGGCACTGAAAAATAGCCATACATACATATTATAATGCAACTATTATGTAACAGGTTTCTCCATTGGCTAACGTCTAATATTTGCGACCGTAAAACGCCCGATTTACACTCTGTCGCAACCCTAAAGGTAACAACTGCACTAAAGGTAACACGCTGCACTAAAAGTAACACTTTTGGGACAAAATATAACAACCTACACTAAAGGTAACAAAAAAGTCTGCACTAAAGGTAACAACTGCTGCACTAAAGGTAACACGATTTTTGACCTGCACTAAATGTAACAACCCTATGTCCTAAAGGTAACAACACATTCTTGGTACTTGTTATCCGATTGGAAACTCGGCTATATACTTTTGCGAATAAAATAAGCAACAGACGTCATTGGATGACGTCAACAAAATGCCGTTACTGATGAATTGGAGTTTTCATAGAAAACAACAAGTATGTACGATTTTTGACTTAATTTTTCTGGAATTTAAGTGGAAAAGCATTAGAAATGAGATAATCATGCTAAGATTTTCAATAATTTGTAATTTATTCATTTTTAATTTGGGCCTAGATATGAATGACAACATGGCATTTAAATTTTAATTCACACACAACTCGATGCAACACTCAATGGGCGTGTTACACCTATATGGTGATACAACTATTGATGTGGGGCTTCTGATTGGTTGAACAAATTATACGGTCTATATAGTCATAATTGTACTGATATGTCAATGTTTACTATATCCCGATGCTTTTTGATAAATAGTTACACATAAAGTTGAACATTCGGAGATGTTTGTAGTGGTGCAGACACAAGAACTGGCAATAAAGCGAGACTCAGCCGAGGTCGACATTTCTACAAAAGTTGGCAATATCCAATGTCATCTCTACTGGGGTGCAATTATCTTTTTAAATCCCCGACACTGTTTTCACATATGTTTCAGACAAAGATACACACACGTTACATACATTGTTGAACTGTAGCCTACCACAGTTGCCTTCTGAACTGTATACACATTTAACCAGTAACATGCCTTATAGTTTAACCAAATCTTACATATAATGAGCATCGAAAGATCTTCAAATTTGTCTTAATTTAATTTGGGACAAAATGTGCAATATCTATTGAGTGATTTCAGAAAGTGTTCAATTTATTTGACTTCCAAATATGGAGAATCTAAGCTCCGCCTTCTATGATTCTGATAATGATACATGAGCGTGTGTAGAGTGGAAAGGTCGTGGAAATGATAGGAAAACAACTATGACAGTTGTCAATTAAGAAAAAAACTACTATACAGTGGACGGGTTCAACTTCTGCTCAGGAGACAGTCAGATAATAAACGGGTTTAACTATAAGTTGGTTATAGTTCATTTGTTATAATTTTAAGGAAATAAGTTCAAGGAGCGATAGCGACCGCAGAACCTATTTCTTAAAACCTGTATTAACCTATATACCAACCAGGACTACTTTTGTGAAGTTACCAATTAAAATGACTAAAATACATAACAAAACGTGTATTGGTTTCAGTGATAGCCAATGACCATTATCTCTTTGACGTAATATTCTTCTTCACTGTCTATATGGTTTCTTTATATGTATGGATTATAGTTCATTTATTCGAATATAAAGGAAATGAGTTTATGGGAACGATAGCAACCGCAGAACTGATTTCTTTAAATTTTGCAAATTTTAAAAATTGCTAATTTTGTTCCGATTGAAATTAAGAATGCCAAAATATTGAAACTCTCTCGATGCTCATTGGATATGACTGAATATATTGTTCTTTACGCATTTCAGGCGATAGATGTATGGATGTCCACCTGTCTTCTCTTCGTTTTTGCTTCCCTACTTGAATATTCCTACATAAACGTTGTTGCTAGGCGATACACGAAGATGATGCAATGCGATGCAGTGGAACTAAAACCGGTATGTTTATATCAGTCCGCGAAACAACACAAATAGAGCACATAGTATGTAATTCACGTTAAAGTGAGGAGCGTTTCAAATGATTGTAAGTGCTGACTTTACCTTCTACATGACGTTGCATGCATATTTATTAGTAACACAAATAACATTTTGAAACAAACAAAGAACCTTGTTTATATCAGTATAATAGAAAATCAAAGTACTGAGAATGCAAGGTTTGATAGAAAAGACTGTATGAATATTTGCACGATTGCTGGACATTTAAAATTTCCTTGAATTTACCTAGTTTTAGCCAACTTGCGATCTTGGGCGACCTACAGAAGTCTTAGAGGGTATATCCATTCCAAATATATTGTGATCAATTGTCATTAAACTGTTTACAATCTAGACTAGTATATTAGTTTATGAAATTGCTGATGGATAGACAGATTTTAGTTTTATGGCCAAACTGTCACTCAAGATGACCTCCGTGTCTAAAATTATGTCATTTACACAGTGGCGTGTATTAGGTAGTCTTCCGGGAACAAGATGCACAAGAGGGCCTGTATCACTCTACTGGCTTGAATAGTCTAAAGCCTACTGGAAAACAAATCCTGTTTATAGCTTCACATTTTCTCTAGTGCTCTGCTTGATATATGCAGCTTTACATCTTTATGAACATTTTGCCCAGGATGTGCACATAACTTGTCGCCACGAGCTATACTTGCTCTATTACACCACCACACCCTTTCTTCATTAAACTAACAGTATCTTGTCCATTGTCAAGACTGTCCTCGCAAATTGAACTAATGTTCATTTTCGAAAGTAAAACAGATCTACTACCACAGCTGTACTATCATAAAGAAACTGCATAAACTGCAAAAAACATGAACTTTAAGATGTAAGACTGTATTCTGTTATGATTAAATAAGTGCTATAGATTCCACGAAGTGCCGACTCGAAGTACGTTAACATTTTTGTTTAGTTAACATTGTGACGAAACTAGGTACGAAACTGAGGACGAAACGCAATTGCTGATTTTGATACTAAAATAGTTTGTATACATATCGTTTTCTCTCTCGTCAACCTACCTTATAAAATAATCTAAACATAATAGAAAAGTATTATGTATAAATGCATAGAGGAATTGATTTAGGTTACAATTTTCAAATGCTAATAACAAATGCTAATCTGTAGTACGAAGTCGGAACAGGCAAGAATGGAAATGAACTAGTAACCGGATAGCGCAATTATCCGAATTTCGAAATACGCTACAATGTTTTTCTTCTGAGGCAAATTTGTCCAATTTGTTTCTCGACCTGTTTATTTGTATTATAGTTGTTTTCAGCATCCAATATGTTCGTCTAGCATAGACTAGCATATATGTACGACTTGAAGCCTCGATTTATGAGAAAAAAATGTTGGTTATCCGCCAGATGGCAATGAGGAGACGCCAAAAGCAATGGCTATGAATGCAAGTTGAAAATCAACCTTGCATTCAAAAACGTAATCCATCTATCACTGTTTCTCCCCACCGTAGGGGCGGCATGCATAACCCGGGGATTAGACATCACTGGTGACACTGGGGTAAGGAATTTGAACCCGGTACCGATATATTTGAGTATATTGGTAGACCCTGGGCAAATAGACATAAAGGATGCTTCTAGGGATGGGAATTAGACCTTTCCGTCGTTTTGTCCATTTGTCTAATTCCCCTGAGTATGCCCGCCGTACTACCGGTGGGTGAGTGATGGGTGGGGAAATATTGATCAGTCATAACACGTGTTATTATATGTCATTTTAAATACGCAGTTTTTATTGGCTAAAAGGCAGTCACGTGTAAGTCATTAGTATGAACTATTGACTTTAGAACGTTTCCTATCTGGTTAAATCCAGTTTTTCTGGAGGTCAATAGTCTGAAAATGACGTTACGCGTCTCCGTGAATGTATGTAAACAAGTAAGCAATAAGTGAACAAACTATTGGAGTTAATACTATTGGAGTTTCAATATAATTAAACAATTTATCTACTTCTGTTTCAGTAAATAGTTAAAACTATTCATCCTCGGAAATGACTATTTACCCTCAGCAGCAAACTATTGACCTCGACTTCGTCCAGGTCAATAGTTTACTGCTTCGGGTCAATAGTCACTCCTGGGATGAATAGTTTTAACCATTGACCTCAACAGAAGTAGATAGTTGTATACTATTTATAACTATATACTACGGAGCAAACTTTTAAACAACTATAGTAGTTAATTGATCGTGTTTAACAATAATATCATAAAATAATCAAATATTTGAATAATCGGAATACTCGATATTTTTTTTCAATATTTAAACTGTATTCCTGTCTTCTCCTTTATGCCAGTTTGCTATTACTTCTCTTTTTAAGCTCCAGGATGGTCAAGTTCCGCAAGAGGTAAGAAGCCGACTTTTCCAAACGTGGAATATCAAACATAAATTTTCTTTTGTAGGTATAGGTCTGTCACTGTCTTTTGAACGTAAGGAATATTTGTTTATGGTGCTTGTTGTCAGTTCTTTCAGATTTTTAAGATGCAATTTAAATAGTACCTAAATTAGTTTAATCAGAGATGTAACGCTTAGATGAGAAATGTTGATACTGTGTGTACCTCTTTATACAAATCAACATTTGTGTTTACATCTATAGCATCATCTATTAATGTTGAAGGAATACAGTGAGCAAGGTTACCTTGCAGATCAGCGGATAGCACGTTTTTTATAATTTAAATACACCTCAATTCAAAACTGATTAAGAGGAATTTGGTCAACAAATATTGAAAAGGGCATCCCTTGGAAGCAACTCACACAGACGAGAGATAGAAAAGTAGCATATCCGGTTTTACTGAGACTGTTCATGAGTGGTAATATAAGGTGCAACACATCTCACGCCCATTAGACTTAAGCGGTATACAATATTAAAGCCAAACAAACGGCTTGATCCTGGTCCTTTAGGATCATCAAGCCCATTCTGTGTTGCTTTAAAGTAGAATATCGCTTAAGTCGGTGCTAGGAGGAGTGAGAGGTGTCGCATCTTATAATTACCTCTCATGAACAGACTCAATTAAACCGAGTCTGCTACTTTTCTCTGTTGTTTGTGTTTGTTGCTTCGAAGGGATCCCCTTTTCAGTATTTATTGATGATCTCAAAGGACGACTTCATCCACCATGTTATAGCAGTCAACGCTCTGTCAAACTTTACATGCAAGTATTACTTGTACTGTACCAGCTGCTTGCACATCTGACCATAACATAGGTATGTAGCTGGATGTCAGGCACAGTAACCTATGACAGAAACTTGCTACAAGGACATAATGAGTACAGACATTTCCTTTTAAAAGACATAACTCCTACTAACTGTTCTTTGTCCAGAATCCTATGAAACGGCAAATCATTGCAAAAGCGTGGAATTGTCCTGTTGCATTAATTATAAGAAGTGTCAAGAATATTTATGAAGGTAATACGGCTTAAATGCCACATGATGGGGTGAAAATGAATATCCTTCTCGATCAAAACCAGTTTATTATGTTGACAGTTTACAGCCGCGTACTTCTATGTAACATGTATACTTTCTTACACGTTTGCCAGATGATAGCCTAGTCTGGATTCTTCTATATATATATATAGAAATCGGGTTGTTATATTCCTTGTAGCAGAAGGGTGCTTAAATTACTTTTATATTTTAAAAGCAGATCAGGGTTATGATAATAACATTTTGTAATGTTTTTGACGTTTACTGTAACGGTAGTTGTGATGGAATAGCTTTTAAGATATACAGACGTTACGAATATTGAAGTCCTCAACTCGACTACAAACTTAAAAAAATAATAGGTTGAGAAACATATACCTCATAGGATGTGATGTCTGACTCTTTACCCCATAGGATGTGATGTCTGCCTCTTTACCCCATAGGATGTGATGTCTGACTCTTTACCCCATAGGATGTGATGTCTGCCTCTTTACCCCATAGGATGTGATGTCTGAGTCTTTACCCTATAGGATGTGATGTCTGACAGTTTACCCCATAGAATGTAATGTCTGAGTCTTTACCCCATAGGATGTGATGTCTGAGTCTTTACCCCATAGGATGTGATGTCTGAGTCTTTACCCTATAGGATGTGATGTCTGAGTCTTTACCCCATAGGATGTGATGTCTGAGTCTTTACTTTTAAGTATAATCTTCGTCATAATTGTCGTTGTTAAAGGCACTAACCCACCAAATAAAGGCACACTTACAGTACAAAATCGTTTATCAAAAATCTATCCAACTGTTCAGGTAATATAATAAAGTGTATTTGCTGATTTAACGAATAGGATTTGAATTTTTAATGGGTTCTTAAACTACATGTGATTGAATATGCGTAAAATGAATTACAAATTGATAACTCTTAATTCGACGCTCCAGTTTTGGGGTTTCGTCCGGCTGGTTAAAACCATTTATATTGTGTCTATAGAGTTTGGATGCTTAAACTATGTAATTTATATATACCTCGTCATCAGTAGTTTAAGAAGCGGTGTACATACGATGTAAACGGTGGTATAGTTACTTTAGTGTTTGTTTTGGCTGACTGTATTCTGTGAATGCTACTCGTCCTGTTGGACGTTTACATCGACATTTTGAGATACACATTGTACCTTTCCTGGTTTAAATCCCAGCGGCTTTCTTTGCCACTGACCGTTCCAGTGCGGTAGCCCTATTGTCAACCCTTTTATGTTTATGATGTCATATCTTGCCTTTTATTCCT
This sequence comes from Cyrtodaria siliqua, assembly GCA_037043455.1. Classification (NCBI taxonomy): domain Eukaryota; kingdom Metazoa; phylum Mollusca; class Bivalvia; order Adapedonta; family Hiatellidae; genus Cyrtodaria; species Cyrtodaria siliqua. The sequence continues at coordinate 7,677 of JAWPHD010017076.1, read as the reverse complement.
CTTTGTAATTATTGTTTGTTTCTGTGCGTATTTTTGGTTGATTGTGGTCCTTAAATGCTACATTTCCTGTTCGACTTTTATATTAAAAGGCATTTATAACTATGATATGTGATGCAGAGGCCTTCCTATGTATGTCGGTATCAAATATGCATTGCATGGTAAAACATAATTTAGTTTTTTTCAACCGCTCATCCGCGTTTGTTGTAAGAATGCCAAAATATCAAGAAATCTGCCAGTCATTGCGCGATGTTCGTTTTTTACCAACTGTTGATATGTAGATTATTCTATTACTACAATGAATGATCTTGTCATGAATGATATGTGTCAACCGAAATGATTTGGTATTAAAGAATATACGTACACAAATATACGTATACACAAATATACAATTTTTTTTTTGTATATTAGTGACAATAAAATGAACAAAGGATCAAATCATGTTGATTAATTTTTTATTAAGGTTGAAATATTGTTGTAAAATGAAGCAAAACACCATTTACATAGAATATTTTTGATTTGGACATTTTAATTCATTATTATTTTGTTTATAAATGGACGCATTTCTATTATTCAAATCAAGATAACTAATTGCATACAACAATCAACTACCCCATAGTTTCTAACCAATGTTACAAATAAATAAAAACAATGCTATTGTACATTCAAACATAACCTGTTCAAGATGCTACTGTTTCAGCCAAAGATTGTCAGAATTTACGTAAACAGTTTGGATTATACTTAATATACAAATTATATATCATCGGCACTTGAATTGTTATTGGTAAATAAATATACCTTAATTTTTGAAAAAAGAAAAAGAAAAACAAACAAACATTATTCTTCTTAAACTTCATCTCTTCCTCTCTTATCTTTTACCTCGTCAACTCATCTGCATCTCATTCATGATCGGCTCTTTCATCTCTTCTTTCCTTCTTACTTTTCTTATTATTCTTCATCTGATCCTTGATCACACCAATCATTGCATCATTCGCTTTATACTTGTCTCTACCTCCATCTGTCTACATCACTTCCTTCATCTGATCCTTGATCACACCAATCATTGCATCATTCGCTTTATACTTGTCTCTACCTCCATCTGTCTACATCACTTCCTTCATCTGATCCTTGATCACACCAATCATTGCATCATTCGCTTTATACTTGTCTCTACCTCCATCTGTCTACATCACTTCCTTCATCTTAATCCTTGTACTACTTTCTATTATGTGTTTTATATTTGTTAGGAAAAAGGCGCCTTATTGTATAAAAAGATACGGAGGAGCGACCCGCAAACGGCAAGACGAGTTGACAAGATATCTCGAGTAGTCTTCCCCGTGGCTTTCGTCATATTTAATGTCGTCTTCTGGATGTGTTACATATGGATGCCGAATCCAGAGTGAAATACATCTAGAGTAGGCTTTTCCGTGGCTTTCCTCAGCTTTAATATCGTCTTCTGGATGTGTTACATATGGATGCCGAATCCAGAGTGAAATACATCTAGAGTAGGCTTTCCCGTGGCTTTCCTCAGCTTTAATATCGTCTTCTGGATGTGTTACATATGGATGCCGAATCCAGAGTGAAATACATCTAGAGTAGGCTTTCCCGTGGCTTTCCTCAGCTTTAATATCGTCTTCTGGATGTGTTACATATGGATGCCGAGTCCAGAGTGAAATATACATCAAATGCACCTATTTACCAGGTGTTTTACAGTTTGTGTTGACGCTGGTTGGTACACATTTTCCACATGGGACAACCGGATGTAAGCGTTAACCGAACTTTACCAGTGTGTGTGTATACTGAATGTGTTAGAATAGTAAGTGTATGAATTGAATTCATTGACATTGAATAACTATGTTTTACGGCACACCAACACAAAGAAGTGTATTTGGCACTTATAGGAATGCACAATAGGTCTATCTTTTATTTATATCGAAATAAGAGCATGCAGAAACATTTCACCTGCCGAACTACAGCGTTGCTACAAGTTCTGTTGTAGACGAACCATGCTTTGCTGAAGCAAGGCTTTTTTTCGTCACCACTCAAGTAGCACCTTCACAGTACAGGGATGATGTGAAGACCTTAAAGAAACATGACAAACGTGAGAGAAAATGCCTGATTATGCGGTGGCCCTATTCTTGCCTGGGAACCATACGGTGTATATCGTAATTATATGCAGCTCGATTACCAGATAAGCATGAATACTGCTAGTATTTCCATAAAAAATGAATAATAAGTTTTTTAACAACAAAACATTACTTTGACGCACATGACTAGTATAAAACGCATCAATATATTGTAACACTGTCGCCGAGACAGCCTGCAAATTTATATTGCGGCCTTTCTTAAGACGTTTTTCCCGTCTGGTAGTACGGTCACTTTTAAAACTTTTCCCTGTCTGGTAGTGAGGTCCCTTTTAAACATTTCCCCGTCTGGTAATGCGGTCACTTAAAAATATTTCCCGTCTAGTAGTGTGTTCCCTTTTAAAACATTTCCATGTCCGGTAGTACGTATTAGTTAAGTACGTTAGGCGATACGTGTCATTTTTTTGTTAACGTTGAGGTTTCGTCCCTCTGGCTTATTGCCATCCCCTAGATTGTTTTTCTCTTTGGCTGCAACAACTGTGGTTGTTCGATTCAGTACAATTCTGGATACATCCTTAGGTGTTTCTAATTGTTTATATGTTTTATAATATCCTTACAATCATAATTCAGTGTATCTTTTGCTTAAACTTATCTGAATATTGTCAGAGATTTTCTTTAGAGTGTGATGTACTTTTGTTTACACTGTAATGTCATTGTGTGCACTGAAGACAGGAACATAGCGAGGTTTTGTACACATAAACTCGATTTAAGCCGACCAGTAGGCCATACTGCCTACTAACTGTTTTAGGTCGATAACCCTGTCTTCAACACCTTGTTGTGTATTGTTTTTTCATCTTTGCGCATTTGATTTAGTTTGAGGTATTGTGCGCACATACTTTGTCATTGCGTTAGGTAGCTGTGATTTCTATAGGACAATTTCGCTAATTTTGCTTGTATTAATAACGATACAGTAATTTTTCATTCCCTAATTCAATACAAATTGTGTTGCGACCATTTTGCTACCGACCGTTTCAATGCGGTACCCCTGTTGTCAGCCATTTGATGTTTGTGATATCGCTTACGTTGCTTATATTTTCCCTTGCAATTGTTGTTTTACATGCGTTTTTTGGTTGTATGTGTTCTGTGATTCTTCATTTAGGCTTGTACAACTATTGTCCAATATCCAAAATTTAAACACAGAATGTTTTATAGTTTAATAATATCCACAACGTCAGCAAAACAAAAATGTTAACTCCTGCCAGAAATAGCCAGTACATGTTTACGCCATGTTGTTTTTCAGTTTTCCTTAACAAAATGTTTTGTATCAACCTAACCCCTCTGAATCTGGATTGCAGGTGTTGTACGATTTACACAACCATACTAATTGTCAACATACATTTTACGCAGCCATATTTATCACTTTCATGTGCCCTTCAATTATTTACATGTACATGTTTACACGCGCCCGTTGACGGGCACTTGTTTACCTTCATATACATAGTTTATTTTTTTACCATATTATTCCTTATTTGTAAATAGTTTTACCTGTACGTTTTAGAATAGTTTTTAATAATTGACCACTTCGTTTTCATCGTTTTCTGCGCACAATACGACATTGCAATTTATAAAGTAATACAATGCAACATCATGCGAATTCTCAAGTCCTCACATCTTACAAATTCGTTGATCCGTAAACAATCTCTAAACCTACCCACCATTGTGCAAGCTTAACTTGGCCACAGTCATTGACCATTTGTTCTTTTGTATATTAGGTTTGTTTCCATAAAAGCGTTTATGTATCCTCTCTGTATTGCAATGGGCATTTTAGCGAGCAGACCTCAGTTTAAAATTTCATCCAGGCTATTCTGTTTAAGTATTTTGAGAATTAATCCAAATTCTTTGATTTAATATAATATGCAAACGGGTTGGGCCACACGTTCTAACAACATTAGTTACGGCCCTTCCCAATACATTATATTACATTGTAAGCATAGATCTACATAGTCATGTTGTCAGCAAGTTGTTACATAGTATATATACACAATGTTCGTTTAACAATAAACATATACTTGAATACACCTGAGATCAGTTCTATTTGTTGTTGTCAAATATGGTATACAGGGAAGAGATAGGAAGAAGCAAGGTAGTGATAGCAGAAAGCGAGATTATAGACATTCAGTACAGTGGGGGACATTCTGTACAGTGAGGGACATTCAGTACACAATTATGTCGAGGCTGGGATATAACGCACGTCCCTCGCTTACTAAGCCGAGGTGCTTATCATTACACAACGGAGGCACCTTCTTGGTGGGACAGCATGCGCATTGTCTAAAGGTATGAATGCCTGATGCGATTTAACCATTAACCCGCTAATATATACAAATGGACTGTTTTTTCTTTGAATTAGGAACATTGTCTATTTATGTGACAAATGGGGGATTTAGGGGGTGAGGGGGTGGGGGTGGGGGCGGGGAATGACTGACCAGGAGCCGGACATTGTAAATCCTGATCAGCCTGCAAGTTAGGCTGATCTGGGTTTACAATGGACGCAAAGGCTGTTATAGTTGTGGTGGGGGGATGACTGACCAGGAGCCGGACATTGTAAATCCTGATCAGCCTGCGAGTTAGGCTGATCTGGGTTTACAATGGACGCAAAGGCTATTATAGTTGTGCTTAGGGGGTTAAGGGTTAATAAGTCAAATGACAGATATTTGATATTTCCTTGATTGGCCAGGCGGGTCTGTGAATTATAACTCACTCGGACAATGTTCGCATTCTTTATGTAGAAGATTACATGTATTTGGCTGACATTAAATACATGTTTATGCATACATATTCCGGTGTGCGAAGTGAATAGGTAGTATTATCCTTTGTTTTAAGGTAGATGTCAATTCCTTGTACATCACATTGAATTATATAAGGAATGTGCGAAAGGATAGAACTAAAACGTTTCCAAGTATTTCTTCACAAGTCTTGCAATATGAACTCTTTATATAACAATCTATGTACTAGGGACAACACATAGTGGAATATTTGCAGGATAACATGTTTAAACAATCTTTGTTTCAGTCACTTTTCCATTACACAACACCAATTGTAAACATTCCAGTTGTCCTTTGTTGTCAACACACTAATCCTTTTCAAGATGTACATAGACCATTCACTGGACAATGGACTTTGTGTACTTGTATTGGTATACACAGAGAAATATTGAGAAAGATAAAATGTGATTTTATAAACAGTACATGGATTTATTTTACTATATCTTATCCCTACTACCTAGATTGGTATGTAAACATGTTATTTTCCAAGTCGTGTGCAAAAGTACTCAGAAATGTGTTAGTTTCAGGATTTGGCAAACTCAGGCCTATAAAGTTCAAAGTGATTTCCAAGGAATATACACGAACCGTAAAATGTAAATTGTAAACATGTCGGAAATTTGTGTATTTGAAAGTGAAGGATCTAGATATCGATTTATTTTCTTTATCAATTACTTGCATGTCTTTAATTTACAAGAAATACTGCATTTGTATTGTGATTGTGATTGCACGTCATTACTAAGTGTTGTACAATTCGGTGTATATATTGATAACTTTTGGCGTGCATTTTTCGCATTGGAGAGCTCGTTGGATGTGTGTGTACATTTCAAATTATTTAGACAGATCTGCAGGAATAAGTATACATTATAAATAAGTGTTGAGCATTTATTTTTGAATATAATATTGATACAGGAGAAATGGTATTGTATTATTGTTAAATTCTCCCTAGGTGACGTCATTTCAAAGTTGTTATGATGTCATATTAGTGGGTTTATTTGCGAGAGTTCGTTTATTAATTTTCTGAGAGTTTAGAGCCTACGCATCTTTTACATTTTAAATTGTCATTATGAATTATTAATTAGCATATACTAAACTGTTTTTATTGATTGCTTAACTCAAAAATAATATTAAAATTCAATGTTGAGTTGTTTATATTTTCTTCCAATATAACTTTTATGCAATTAAAAGCAAGTTCCATTTTGATATATGACCTGTACGTGAAGTCGCTCGGTTGAAACACTGACATAGCTGTACATCATGTTTGACTGCAATGAGTATTTACTCATAAGATTCAAAATGAATGAATAACAAGGAACATGTTCAGAGTAAAAAACATTTTTAAAAAGTTCATGCTGGCAAAATGGATGTGAATCAATTTAATACGTTAAAAAAACAAAAAAACAAAAGCTTCTGATGAAATGGATGTTAAATAAAACGAAACACTGTATGTATGACCTTTGTCCAACATATAAGACCCATGCTTAAAACAATTTTCATCATGTTAATATGAAATAATATGAAATAAACTGTTCCACACGATTTTTAAAGTTTTGAATATTTGCAGTTACTTGATGAGTAAAGATACTCACAATTTTAAAAATCTGAGGGTTTTTGTAAAAAAAAGGGTATGAGTAAAATATTCAAAACTCAGCTTATCTACGGCTCTGCCATTGATTTCAGAAGCAAGCGACTTTGTAAGCTAACAATGTTTATCAGATGTCATATTAAAAAGAACCTTAGTATTTGTTGAAATACCAACCCATGCTTTTATACGGCGAAACAAGAGGTCTTCGCCACAGAACAATTCAAAGAAATCTGCCTAAAATGCATCTAAAGATCTACCAATCTCGGCCAGAGTGTTGATATTTATGAAAGCTCAGACATGTTCGAAAACTGGCTAAAGGCCGATCAGCAAGAGCAGAATTATGACCCTTGCCATATGTGCTGTATTTCGCTTTGTTGAATATGTAGCTACTTCATTTTCATCTGAGATTTATAAAACTTGGTTAGAGTGTTTATATCAAAAGAAAACATAAACAATTTCAATAACCACGCTTAGTTTCATCCGATCTTTACCAAACGTGTGTAGAATGTTAACATGAATGAAGCACGGGCAAGTTTGAGACTAGCCATGTCTAAATTCCCAACCGTACCCTCCTCCCACCACGAAATCTTTCTTTTAAAGTGTGAACAAATTAAAACAAGAGGCCAAAGAAGGCCCGTATCGCTCTACTTGTTGTACAAACTTGGTGGAATTTTATGTGAAAAATTAAGGATCCATGCTCTGAACAAGAGTGCCAAAATGACCCTGAATATTTTGGCCCTGAATCTGAATGCTCTGTATCGCTCACCTGACAATATTCGCAAAGATTAAAATATTGTCAAGGTTATAATAGCGTAAATGAGTCTCCATTGCCCTTCCATAGTAAAGTTAGAATGTTGACAACCTGTTAAAAACTCAAACCTCGTTAGAATTCTGAGAAACTTACTTTATCATGCAAATAAACATGTCTGCTATTAAACATCAGCAAGGAAATAGGGGGTTTAATACCTTCTAAGAAACATTTCTTCAGTTGTATACTAACACCGGGTCAAAAGTCAACACTATTTTTAGCCCTTGCAATTTCATACCCTGTCTACTTTCACTTCTCAAATTTATATCAAAAACTGTCAAAAACATGATGAGCTGCATTTTCAAATATCAACAACATGTCCAGAATACAGTTACAGCCAAAAAATAATAGGAAACTGCACTAAAAAAAGTTTTTAAAGAAAAA